>JANHGB010007650.1:2529-19302 GCA_026283785.1 Coracopsis vasa
TTATTCCCTGTATATATTCAGATATACATTTATGCAAGTAAACATAGACATGTACTTCAAATGCTGTGCTATTGCTATAATAACAAATGAAAATTTCTGTCTAATAAAATAACTATTAATTGGAATAGCAATTGTAAGGCTTCAGTCATGATACACTGGACTAATCCTTGCACTATGTTACACAAAGGTGAAGGCTTTTTAAGAAGTTTTACTACTAGAAGAGTGAAGCCAAAACCAGCATCTGCAGAAGAGATCTAATTTTGCTGTGATAGGCTGTTTGATTGTCATCATTTTGGGTTTTAATAATGCACAGAAACATCTGCTGTTTTCCTCGATCGCCTGAAAGAGAAGGGGGAAAGAAAAAGAAATCAAAAAGGAGCTTTTTTTTTTTTTTTTTTCCTAAATGAACAGAAAAGGGAAAAAAAAAGCAGTCCAGTTTTAAATACCTTGGTATGTTCATGTGCAGGTTCAAAACTTTAGGTTGCTCTCCCGCCTGGCGTGGTGGGTTGATAGCCCCAGGAGCAGTGGCGAAAGTTGACAACCCCCCACGGCTGACCCCTCATGTCCTCTCTCGCTTAATCGAATTCTACGTGTGTTTCCAGATAGCTGATCAGCTTCCCTGGATTTCGCTGACGCCACAGGAAAGCTTTGCCTGAAGATGGAAACACTGGAGTCAGAACTGACCTGCCCTATCTGTCTGGAGCTGTTTGAAGACCCGCTGCTGCTGCCTTGCGCTCACAGCCTCTGCTTCAACTGCGCGCACCGCATCCTGGTCTCCCACTGCGCCACCAACGAGCCGGTGGAGTCTATCACCGCCTTCCAGTGCCCAACCTGCCGCTATGTCATCACCCTCAGCCAGCGCGGTCTAGACGGGCTCAAGCGCAACGTCACCCTGCAGAACATCATTGACAGGTTTCAGAAAGCCTCGGTCAGCGGGCCCAATTCCCCCAGTGAGACCCGCCGGGAGCGGGCGTTTGATAGCAACAGCATGTCGACCTGCGAGAAGGTCCTCTGCCAGTTCTGCGATCAGGACCCTGCCCAGGAGGCAGTGAAAACCTGCGTTACCTGCGAGGTGTCCTACTGTGAGGAGTGCCTGAAAGCCACTCACCCCAACAAGAAGCCGTTCACTGGTCACCGTCTCATTGAGCCCATCCCAGACTCTCACATCAGGGGATTAATGTGCTTGGAGCATGAGGACGAGAAAGTTAACATGTACTGCGTGACCGATGACCAGTTAATCTGTGCCTTGTGTAAACTGGTTGGGCGACACCGTGACCATCAGGTGGCAGCTTTAAGTGACCGCTACGACAAGCTAAAGGTTAGTGCTACCTATTGGCCTTTCTATCCAAACAGGATGTGGTTGGGAAGGAAAGTGCCCTTTGGTTGCATGCCGAATTCCTTCTTTGGGCAGGGGCTGGGAAAGGTAGGAGCATGGTCTCTAATCAGACAAGGTACGCATACAGATCTATATGTGCATTTGATCATCACCATTTAAAAGGTGTCAGATTTTGCTCAAGGAAAGATTTCTCAGTTGTGCGTTGAGTTTTCTGTCATAAGGAATATGCCACATATACTGCTGTTTAGGTGAATTTTCTTATCTAGCTACAGCTTTATTCATGGCAGCTGGCAATGTTTAGTGCTGACTGCACATACACAGAAATGTCAGGCTTTCTTTGCATACACTCTGCGGTTGATTATTTTTCATTTGGTTGCTTTCATTGTGGAAAACCCCTTTGCATTGCTGCTAACAGGAGATGCATTTATCTGTGCTGGCTTTGGGGATGCCAGCTGCTCGGCCAGCCAGGGAAACCATATGCTAGCTCTGCTCTTCCCACACTACCTCCCACCTGGTCTCACAGGCAGTGCCGTCCTGGAAACAAAACCAAAATTGTTTCTGGGCTTCTTGTGCTGTTCCCACAGTTCAGTGAGCTCCCAGCACACCTCCTTCCCGGCTCCGGCAGCCCCTGGCCCTGTGCAGGGCCCCTGGGGCAGAGTGGCAGAGGGCAGCCAGGTCTCGGGGTGCTCTGGGGGATCTCCAGGCTGCCAGCAGAGGCAGAGCTCCTGCTGAACAGCAAGGCCAAGGCCAGTGGCCTCCCATCTGCCTACATGTATGTTCCTCTCATGCTGAGTTTGGTGCTGCTGCAGAGCGAAGGCAGGAACTAAGCATTCCATGCTTCCCTCCACCCACTCTCTCCCTAGAGTCTGTGTGTGCCTGCGTGTGACTGGGGGGAATTTTTAAAGACGGACTGCAATTGAGAAACCGCAAATGTGGAGGGCAAAGCTTGTCTGCCAGCCTTCTCACACAGGATTTCAGAGGTGGGAAAAGCAACTGAGTTAATACGTTTAACTAACTGGAAGGCTTTTCTTAAATACCTTCAGACAAAAATGTGTGGCTGCACAAGTGGATAATAACTTTAGATGATTGCAGGTGAAATCTGCATACGCATGCTATGTGGGTTTTGTGCCTCTTTGCATGTGCAAACATGCAGAGCATATTCTATGATTATAGTAACAATGAAAGAACCTTCTTTACTTGGACCTGTGAACCTGATAGCTTCCTTTCCTCTCTTAAAGGCTTTTTTATTTACTAAAGAAACCAGGAAAACTTATTGGTTTAGCTTCCTATTTTTTTTTCCCCCTGAACTAATTTGTTATTTCAATAGGCAAGGATTTAGCCACAGATAATACAGAGCATGAGCCATAAATGTGAATAGAAGATGCATGGACTTCTTGTGCTTTTCAATAATCCAGTGAGTCTATATCCTTAACAGGTGCTACTATTTAGTAAGCTAACAGTGTATTGTTTATCAACTTTGTATGAATAGTATGCATATGCTACTTAACAACAAATACCTTCAATGTTAAATGCAGGATTAGTATATTTTTGAGCATGTTAAAAAATAATAAAGATTTCTTAGTGTTATGTATGTAGAGGTGGCAAGTCTGGAAACAAGACTTTAAAGGGCATGTCCTTTCTCTTGAGATCTTTGACTTAATACTGCAGATAGGAAAAAAAGTGAGATATTTTTGCGTGATCTATGCTTTTCTGTGCAAAGATGCCTAAACGAACTCTTAAAGGGTATCTCAGACAGGCAACCAACACTCACATTTGATGTTACCCAGTTTAGAAACCTGTAAAAGCCCAATAGACTACTTTCCAGCAGTCTCCTTGAAGAGTAATTCAAGTACCAATTTAATGGGTAGCATAGACCTAAGTCAAATAACTCTCCTTATAATGGCAACTCCTAACATTATTTACAGTATCTGTATGATATTTTTTGAAATACGGACTTTCTTTGTACCCAAACTATCTAAAAATAATTTACAAAGACAATAGTCATGAGGATTCCTCAGTTCTGCTTTGATTTCCCTTTTGCTGTCATAAGGAGTATGCGGCATATGTTACTGTTTAGGTGAATTTTCATATCTAGCTACAGCTTTGTTTGTGGTAGCTTTCAATGTTTACTGTTCACTGCACCTACATAGGTGCTGATTAAAATGCCAGGCTTTCCTTGCATACGCTCTGTTGTTGATTATTTTTCATTTGGTTGCTAATAATTTTGTTATTAGACTACACAAAATCCAGTTTCCATCCTCTTTGTCATGAAGCAGACTATTTCACTTTGCTACTGCCAGCGATGACATCAGTCATGCCAATTACACCAGCGATTATGGCATGCTTATACTCTGAGCCAAGAAATAGTAGGTTAGGTGGTTTCCAGACAGATCTAGCATCCATCCTCTGTTCATAAGAAGGTAATCTGAAAACTATGTCTTTCCCTTTCTCATTGCCTCTTCCATCTCAGAAATTTGTGCTGGTTTATGTATCAGACTCTGATATGAGATATCATATCGGACTCTGAGAATGAGATTTCTAGTTCTGCAGATTGGCATTTATCCCTAAGGAGTAAAGGAATGATATCTGTTCACACCAGTGTTTGGTAGCTGATGGGCAAGAATTTCAGGTCCATTTTCACCTTCAGGCCTCCTTCTTCATAAATGGTAATACAACTTCTTGAGTCATGCTACTAATGTAAATCTTAGGTATGAGCTTGCAGATTGTATTTATTAACTTACAGATAATGTGCATCTGCCATTAGCAAATTCAGTGTTCAAGTGGATCAGAAATTCCCCAACTGAAAAGTGGATTGTTGCTTGCCATATTGCTTCTGGTTTTTAATATAAGTGGAGTTTGATATATGGGCTACCCAAACCTTAAAAAAAAAAAAAAATATCTGAAAGAATGAGCATGTGGTGGCCAATAGTATAGTGGATTCATTAAAGAATTGGTGGTTAATTGTATCTTTAAAAAAGAAAAGCAAAACTGCTTCAAGTGACACTTTCTTTCTTGTGATTTTTCTTTTTAATTTGACACGTTGATGCTAACAACAGCGACTGGTGTTGCTCTGGGTGTCAGGCTATGCTAATTACTTGCATTCTCTTCCAGCAGTGTTACTAATTGTTTAAAAAATAACTCGCCTTTCATTAAGCATAGGACAAAAGATGCCATTACAATCTAGCTCCTTTTGTGGCAAAAATGAAACTCTTTAATTAGGAGTTCTGTATACTTGTCCAACAGAGGCATCTACACTCAAGTGTTTAATGGTCAATGTAATAGCGGTTGTGGACATCTCAAAAGGAGAAAGTGTTTTCCCCTGGCAACTACAGATCCAACCTTGACAGGTGCTTTTCTTTCTCAGCTTGCACTGGGGCAGAGCAGGTTGAGGGCACCTGTGTTCTTCTAGGAGCAGTCCTTTCTTACTTAGCCACACAACCACATGATATACCTTCATTCTTATACTTGACTTAGTGTTTATAGATATGTTTTGCGTTTTATTTTGATAAGTAGATTGTAGACAGATGCATGTTAAAAATGGAAAAATGATAAACCATGAGCAAAAGAGAGAACAGGAAATATTCTGGTGAGACACTGAATTTATCATACAGTGGTCAAAATTGTGGTATAAATTTGAAATACTATTTACCTTCATGAACAATGAGGACTTTCAAATAGAAAGTGCAAATGCTTATGTTACCTCACCATATTATCTCAAAGGAAATATTTATGGCTAATTACTTTTGATACTGACTCTTCTTTTTTCTTGTTGTAATGAAAAAGAAAAGACAATTTAAAAGTGTATTCTTTATTTTTTAGGGACAATTTCTAAAGTTAGCATTGTTCTATAGAAGTGTTTATACTCAAGAAAGTGGTAAGAAAAATTAAAAGATAGATTTATTTTGAATGAGAGGGTATTTTTGTGAGAAAGAAGTTACAAGATGTGGCTGGAAAGGTATCACTCATTTAGTATTGGCAAAGAGCCATGAAGAGGTGTAGCAAAAGAGGAAGTTAGACAGTAAGGCATATTTTTATATGGTGTAAAGACAGCATAACTCCACTGAAACCAGTGTTTCTACTTGCCTTAATATTTACTGGGAATCTGACAGCTGGTTCATATGTTCTTGCCAAAAAATAAATTCGGCACAATTTTTGTACTGCTTAGTCAAGAAAGATCTTTTGTTGAATCAAACTGCTGTAGGTTAGCTGTGGTTCTCCATGTTTTTGTTTGAATTTTATTAGTGCTGACATGTACTGGGCATGTTTATGAAGGCAGGACAGCCCTCTGAATGGCACTCAGGAATTCCAGAAACAAAAGAGAGCTTCTTATTTGTGCAGTTTTCGCCTAGTTTTAGTGGCAGAATCCATAAACATCTATTTTGTCTACACTGTTGATTCAGGATGAGGGGATTCTTTTCTCTATGGTGTGCCAACTCAGTTGCAAGTATTTTTTTGATGGGAAGCCGTCATAAGCTCTTTCCTCGGAGAGAGAATTGTGTTCAACTCTTACAAGCCTACTTTTACTGTGTAAAGGTAGAAGTCTTCAGGTCCACGGTTTCTACAAACAAAGCACAAAAATATGTCTGCTTCACTGCTGTGCACATAATGAATTAAAAAACTTTTCATATTTAAATGTCTTTGCAGAGATACTGGCAAAATATTTGTTGAAGCTAACTATTTTTATTTGGCATTATTTAATAATTGCAGCTTAATCATTAACCTGCAATAATAATCAGTATACTGTGATACTGTAAGAACCCAGCACTTACAAATCGATACTCATGAAGTGGGGTTGGCAATGGGGGAACATTGTTTTCTTGACTGAAATAGAAATACATTATGCACATACATGTAAATGTGTCTATATATACATTTTATTTATTTTACATGCATATTTATAGTGCTTGTGTTAGTATATAAAGGCAATACTGTATATGTTTTATATATGTGTATGTAGACTTGTGTAGCATAGAAATGCGTATAATTTCTAGTAATGTCTAAGATAATATCTAGAATCTTGAATAAATACACATATGCCTATATTTTAAGTAAATATATATAGTTTCATATATAGGTGTAGATCACTAAACGGATATTTGATCACATATATATATAAACTACAGAAAATATATTTGATCTTATATATATAAACTACAATATTAATTGTTTTATGTGGTATCCATTTTTACTATTCTATTTATTTATTTATTTTTAATAGCTCAGTACTTTCACATGTAAATATATAGTTTCCCTGCGTACCCTTTACTATCTTCCTTAATGGACGCTATTCAATTAAAAGAAAATACAATTGATATGTAACGACATAGTTTATCTGTGTTACAGTGTTACATTGTATTTAGTAGAGTCAGAGTGTAGAAAGTTGCTTCCTATAGTGCTAGTTGTACAGGTTTAACATGCAGTTAAACCACTACATACAACCTGATAAAATGTGGAACTTGTGAACTTCCATTATTATTAAATTTTTATTAGATTAGATGCATCTTATTACTAAATTATTATTAGATTAGATGCAGGTTGATATTATTAGATTATTGTTAGATTAGATACTACTTGACAGATATTTTAGTGTCTTTTTTTTATGAAATTAAAATGATGAATGGTTGCATCTATTAAAAGGGAATATTACTTGATATTACTTCACCCAGAAATAGATGCAAAAATATAACTAACTGGTTGTGCTTCAGTATTTGCAAATATCAAAAAATATTAAGTTGTTGCGTGGAAGAAGATCGATGTAGCAATGAACCAGTTTACTAAAAATGTTTTCCAGCTGCGACTATTTTATTAGTAGTATTAAAATACTAATGTGTTTTATTACACTAATACATAAATATTAAGGCAGGCTTTACAACATTCTCTCTTTAGTCTAATGTTATCACCAGGGGCTGTGGTTAATCCAGCTGGTATTTCTTTGGTGGAGTTTAGAAGGATAATAGAAAATGTTGGGGGCCTACAAGTATACTAGAAAGGGACCCTTCATTAGGGACTGTAGTGATAGGACAAGGTGTAATGGGTTCAAACTTAAATAGAGGGAGTTTAGGTTACGTATAAGGAAGTTCTTTACTGTGAGAGTGGTGAGGCACTGGAACGAGTTGCCCAAAGAAGTTGTGAATGCTGCATCCCTGGCGGTGTTCAAGGCCAGGTTGGACAGAGCCTTGGGTGACATGGTTTAGTGTGAGGTGTCCCTGTTCATGGCAGGGAGGTTGGAACTAGATGATCTTAAGGTCCTTTCCAACCCTAACTATTCTATGCCTATGATTCTGTGCCAACACACTCACACAACATTAGTCTTTATTTTTTTTGGGGGGGAGGTGTTTTGTTAGGGTTTTGTATAATTTTTAGATTCTTTTAGCAAAGCATAAATTTCCTTGTGTTTATGACTGTGCATAATAAATTGACAGTGGAGAATGAATATTAAAGTAGGTATAAGTACTATGAGATTGTTTTTATTTTATCTACCTAACATCCTTAAAATAATACAAGCCATAGATTTTTAAAACTTATTGCACAAATTTAACAGCAAGTTTTTTTAAAAAAAATGTTCACATACTATTCATTTCCTTTTTAGTGGAGATGATGGTGTTGAAGGTATAATCTATTCAGGAAGAACAAGAGAATTAAATAAAATTGGAAATAATACAGCATTATTATCTTTGTTCTTATGACTCTGGTTTCCAGGGAAGCCAGACTGGGCATTAAGTAAAATGTATTTTCATCCTTTTCTATGGATCTGGTCCAAACTGATAATGGATTTTATGTCCCTGTTCTAGCCATGAATTTGCTTATTGTAATGACCTTTTGACTGATCTTATATGTTTTTAAGATGCTTGAAGGTTGTTGGTAGAATGTAATGCATGACACATACTTCTTCAGAATGAGAAGTTGTGTTTAAAGAATAAAAAAGCAATGAAAGCCAAAGCAATAAAAATGGAAATTAAGCAAGTAGATGAGGTTAAAGGCAAATAATGAACTGTTCTAGAACACTGCGCACAGGTTGACCCTTTGTTTAGGAAATATAGTGTCTGCCTACCAGAGTAACAAAGATAGGGCTGGTAACAGGAAAAGTTACAAGCAAGTGGCCTTTCAAAGGCAGAACATTGATGGGGTTTAGCACAACAATATATTTTCTCATAACTGATAAATAGAATAAGTAAGCTAATTCTTTTAGTGCTTTACCAGGGGATGATAAAGCTAGTTGCAGAAGTATAGCTAAAAAAAACCTGACCATGGACAGCAGGCTAAAACTCATACCCTTTGATGGCATTGAGAGGTGTGTGGAAGGGTATGGATAGGTATGTTCTACATATCAGGTAAGTATATATTCTGGGCAAATTCTGCAGTATGCCTTATTTTAATGCAAATATTTAAAAATAATGTGACAGCAAATTTTCAGAAAGAGGTAAAGGTGGTTAGTAGTATGCTTTAAATAAGGACACTATCCCCTCCCCGCCAAAACCTGAATGTAAATATCTCCCAATATCTGCACTGCAGAATACTCAATATTCAGATTTCTCTCAAGCTTTAATTTGTTAAATTACTTTATGAAGAAAAATCCAAATTACTTTAACTCTACCTTGTAGAGTTAACCTGTATAACCTGTTATATTTTTTTATATTGTTTGATCTTAAAACTGAAATCCAGCAATGATCCCAGTACACTGCCTTCCATTTCTGACTTTACAAGTGTACATTGGTTATAATTTAATTTGGCTCTCTTTTTTCAGCAAAACATACACTTCCTAGCAAAATAATAATACCTGTATGTATCCTTAGCCCTGTGAACCTATACATAGGAGTTAGTACCAATCAGAAATAGTGTCTAATTTGGGAAGGCTGAATAGTCCATGGAGAGAAACTTCTCTAGAAGGTCACAGACTGGAAAGCCATTTGGGTTGCTAAAGCACACTTTGGACTCAAAGCCTGGTATGGGCGATAAGACTGTGTGTTTCCTCTTTCTCCCACACCAAACCCAGCCATCCAGCCCCCTATCTCCGTTGGCATCCCTTGACCCTCCAGTCAAGAAGCCTTTTCGTTTGCTAGGAAGGATGTTGTTGCCCTTGAGAATGAGCAACACCAAGGATGTGGGACAAAAGGATTACTGTCCTTCACAGCTTTCACATTTCATTTATAATAAACTCAAAACAGACAGACCCTGCTCTGTTTTCCACTTATCTAAAATCTGTGAAAAATGAAGGATCAAAGAAAATGCATAATTAGATTATCATAGTGTGACTATACTAAGTTATCCCTAGACCTTCTGTAAATGCTTGCTTAAGCAATTCTTATCCTTTTACAGTATAAATACTTAATTGGAAGCTCATTGTCTTCATCAGTAAAATGCTTAGAACATGTTGGGTATCTAATAGATAAGTGATATACCATTGACTTTCTTGATACGTGCCTTGATGGTGCCAGCAGGATTGCTTTTTGTGATAGGCTTTTTTTTAGTTTTTTACAGATTTCTCCTTTGCGTGTGATGTTGGTCCTGTGAAATATCCCAGTTTACGACTGTGGAAGGGGAGCATATGCAGTGTTGTTTTAATGTCTTGGACAAAAGTGTTTGAGGGACTGGAGCTCTAGGCTGCCTCTGTACCCTACACATCTCCTGTGTTAGAGCTTACCCACCAGCTTTCAGCTATCCCCAGTTGCCAAGATGTGAGACTTTGTCCTAGCTAGAATTACACTGCAAAATTTGGACAAATTCCATGCCTCTTGCTAGCACCTGTGTGTTTGCCACATTCACTTTGTCTCCTCTGAAAGAATTCTGAGATGCTGAATGCTGAAAACTGGAAAGGGAAGAAAAAGGGACAAGTAATGAATCCATAATCAGGAGTATGGTTCTGTAAAAATATTTCTTCATCTATCACAATCATCACACCATTGCGCTTCCAGACTATATGGGTTATTAACTTGTTTGCATTCCATGCATGCTCAAAGTTGTATAAGTTTGATTTCAAAAGCAAAAGGTTTTAGTGGTTTGGAGTTTTTTCTGTGCTTACAACATTCACATTTTTGGAGAAACAAAAATTTCCTGCCAAAATATAGTATCAATCTTCTGCTTTGAAACCTTGCAATTTAGCTTCTGTACGGTATGTTGACCATAATAGCATAAAATAGCAGTATGACCCTATAATTATATTTTACAGTCCGAAAGGGATCAAATGCAGCACAGATGAGAAGTGTAGCTGGAGTGCCTAGGGCTAACTTTTTCCTCTGTGATTTATCTGTTCAATTAGTTGTGATATTGAGGACGATCTTCTAAACTACAACAAACCCCTCATCTCTAGCCTTTAGTGGCCCAAAGAACATTGGCTGCAGAAACGAAATGCTTAAAATTGGAAAAAGCAAGGATATTTTGGTAGAGTAATATATAATATGCAACTTCATATCTATATAAAAATTAAGGGGGTTTTAATTAAAAAGAATAAAAAGAAAGGAAATCTCTGTGGGCATTTTTGACTCTGTAATAGATGATATTCCACTGTACAATCATCTCTGCCAACTGCATCTGTACAGTATAGAAATAATTTTACTTAATTTTAATATGTTAATTCCCAAAGGCTCAATTTAAAAAAATCCTCTAAGATCTTGTACAAGTACGTGAGGTGTAATCCTAGCTTCAAGGAATATTCATTCAACTATGCTTAAATCAAAATACAAAGGCAAGCATAGCAGGTACGTAGAAATTTTATATGGTCACAGTAATATTCAGGCAAGCTGTTCCCATTACATAATGGGTAAGATTAAATAACAAAAAAGTTTTAAATTAGTATTGACTAGTTCCACTAGTCAGAGGAAGCACTAGTATTGGATTTCTTGTAATCATTCTGGTTTGAAATACAATAGCCTCACTCCCTCTTGTCACTGGATTCTTGTGGCCTGTATGTAGGAGAAGAGGTCCCAGTGCAATTTCTGGCTCTGTATGTCCTGTCTTATGTGCCAGTCTAATAACAAATTAATTCTGGTGTCCAAACTGATGTTAGTACACTGTTATAACAGTACTTCTCTATTGGCTGAAAGTTTACACTCCCTAAATTTGAAAAAAAGAACTAAAATATGTGATATTCCAGAATATGAGTCCTTTATCTCATAAGTGTTTCAGCTTTTATTTCTTAATGAACTTACGGTTTTGATATCGCATTATTTTTTCCAATGGCTATTCCAAATAAAATAAAAATAAAATCCTGGCACAGTGAGATCTTTCATGTAACAGCTCATATAAATTACAATAAGTAGTAATATAATGTATAGTCTTGTCTTAAAAAGCAAAAAATTACAAAGGGCTGTTTTTGATGCCATTACTTCCTAGTGCCATACTGCACAAATTTCTTTTCTTACACCATTACTTATTATAGGCTCAACACTTGTGGGTAATAAATCATTGTTAATACCAGGACAGATGAAAATGGGAGCGGTAATCTGCTGCTAAGGTGTGTGAAGAGATGGAAAGGAGAGGAGGATGGAGCTCTTGGGTCCCAGGACTAATATCAGGGTGAGATTGTCAGTACATCTTTAGTTCAGGGGTATGTCTAAATCATAATCATGAGCCACTCCAGCATTTTTTTTCCTGTATTTTTCCCTGTAATTCCACCTGTAATTCACACACATCTTGAAATACATACTTTAAAGGTCTTATTTTTTTTTTCCTTAGAAGGTAAAAATTAACATGTTCAGATACAAATAAGCTGGAACATCTCTAACGGCAGATAGTACTGGAAGATTTCTTACCACGTTCAGAGTATCAGAGCTGGAGGAAGCAACAGCTAATCTGAAACTGATGGGGAAAAAAAAAAAACAACCAAAAAAACCCCTCAAAAAACCACCGCCACCAACAAAAAATAACAAAAGTGCTGCCCTGAAGAATATAGTCCAGTGTTTGTCTTTTCTCTAAAAGTATCCACATACATGCAAAAAACCTTAAGACTTGTCAAACTCTCCTGTAATTGCAATATAAACTGCATGTTTACCTCATGCAGTTTATGTTGAGATTTCATCCTATCTCTGAATAACAATGTAAATCCAAACTTGTAATGCACTTGAATGCCAGAGAAATTTTCCATCATCTTTCATAACTATTAGAGAAACAAAACCATCCTGTGACAAACTAAAAAAGAAGACCCTGTGTTGCTTTACTGGTTACAACGATTAATGTTCTCTTAGTAAAAACCCAGTGTTTTACTCTAAGACCAGCTGGTAGTTGTAAGTTCCCGTGTTACAGTAGCCTCCACACCATAACTCCTCTCCGTGCTCCTTGAAACATACTGGCTATTTTGAAATGTGAGGCTACATGCCCAAGTTTTGTTATTTGCTATGATACAGTCAAACTTTAAAAAAGATTAAAGACAGGCAGCTGTTCACAACATATGTGTCTCGTGGTAGAAGCATTAAGCAGACTTGTTAGACTATAGCTAATAACAGTGTATGCAAAAATTATTACCACTTTAAGCCAGCAGCATATGGAGAATAGAACTCATTCAAACTGAATTTTAGAAGTATCTATCTCAATAATAAGCTACTAAAGAAGAGAAAGCATATTGATTAGTGTATGGATGACAGTTCATTTGAGTAGCTATTTAAAATGTTTTAATTATGGCCCAAAGACTCCAAACACATACATGCAAAAATCCCTTGAAAGGAATAATTGAATACATTGAATGAATGAATGAAAAACAATTGAATTACAAATAATATTTGCCTGACACAATCAGTTTTTTAAAAAAAATCAAATTTGTCAATCAAAAAAATCATAGAATGGTTTGGGTTGGAAAGGACCTTAAATATCATCTAGTTCTGAACCCCCTGCCATGGGCAAGGACAGCTTCCACTAGACCAGGTTGCTCAAAGCCCTGTCCAACTTGGCCTTAAACACTGCCAGGGATGGGGCATCCACAACTTTTCTGGGTCACCTGTTCCAATGCCTCACCACCCTCATACTGAATAGATGTTTTCAATGCCTTTCCCAATATACCTAACCTGACTATATTCTGTAAACTATAAAAGGGGAAAACTACATGTGCAGATATGCAAGAGATTGGTAGAGGGGAATAGTTGGGGAGAAAGACCTTGTGTTTTTCCCATAGTCATGGACCTTGTGGTCACTCTATGGTCTTTCCTGTGATTCCTGCTTGCCCTGTGTTGACAGCTGATGGGGCAGTGGGTCACTCCAGGATGGCCCTCCCAATGCTGGGGTTCTCCTATTGCACAGGGTGTTCTTCAGCTCAGCAGGAGCAAAACCTTTGCTTGTCTGCAAGTGCTTGCTGTTAGAAGGCTAGCACTGAGGGTTAAAATTCATCTGTACATTAAAAACTCTGCCATGTGAGAGAACTCCTGCATTGAGGCTCTTTTTCATCATAAGAGGTGATAGATGCCCACTTAGTGAAAGGACCCACTTGAGATGCTTGGTGAGGTTACGTAAACTTTGGGTGAATTTATATGATGATGCAGTCTTTTCTTTCATGTGCTGTAAGTACGGGCAGGTGTTGTTCTATCCCCTGCATCTGATTACAGCCTTCAACTTAAAAAATGTGCTGCAGCTTCTGGGGGAAGGGGCATTATGTTAGACATACAAATAATGTTTTCACCCTCTTTTGAGCATTTCTTATGATCGCTCTTGGGGAAAAACTGACCTTTCCATTCAGATCCACCAATTAGAGCAGCAACCATGATGCTTTTTTGTGGCTTTTACGTTATCTTTCCCTTTGCTGAATTAGCTTTCTTTTCAGACTTGGTAGACATGTGCTCCAGCTCTCCTGAAATTCCAGTACACCAAAACTCTTATGCAGGCAGGATGCTATGAATTACTGTAGTTCTTTTGGGAAAAGAATATTAACAGAAGAACCTTTTTTTACCCCTTTAATTTACTTGATTACTTCCAGCTTTGCCTGTATTTATACAAGTTGAAAACCTTTGTCTGAACATATAGTGAATTACTCTTAAGTAATACCACATCTTCAGATTAATAATTTCTTGTAATGTCTTTTGCTAAAAAAGGCTATGTAAAGAGAGTGATAAGCTAATAAATCTTTTTCCTGAACACCTGAAAAATATTTAAATGAAGTCTGAATTTTGAACAGTTTTAAATGGTTTCTTGATTTGCTTAAATGAGTTTGCACTTCTCACTTGAAAGCAATGTAATTTTTCTGTCAAATAAATCACTACTACTCTTTAGGAAAACTCAGACAAACTAGAAAGAAAAACTGATTTGGAGTTCTGTTCTTAAATCTCATAATGCTTAATTTCAGCACTGTTAAAGTCAGTGAAGGCTTCAGATTTTAATGTGCACAATATCAAAATAATTTTTAATAAATTAGGAAACTGTTTTAGTCTAATCATTGCCTATGTTGTGTGCAGAGTTGAATGCTTGCAACATAGGAGTATAAGTAAATCATTGGGTTACAGGTAAATGATCGTAAAGAGTTACAAATTCAGATGTGGGGCAGCTTATTTTGTAATGACTCAACCTATAGTTTGCAATGAAACTGTCACTCCAAAGAAGAAGAAGACAGCAGAAAAATAAAGAGGTCGAAGCCTGGGTTTTATGTTTGTTGGTTGTTGGGTTTTTTTCCGACATATTCTAAGCATGGTAGGAACCATAGCTCACCCTAAAGTTCAAGACTGGAGTGCCTCATTGAATGACTTCTGCTTGCAGAATGGACTCTGAATCTTATGTCACGTGTTTTCCTTGGAGGAACTTGTTTCCTTCCTGAGAAGATCTGCAAGGTCAGGCGAACATCCGATCTTGGAAGCTGCCTGTCTCAAGGCTCTTCTCTCTGAGTCATTATTTACACAGAAAAATTTATGGGGAAAGTCTGTCAGAAACCCTGGAGTGTAGCTAAGTGCTTCAGTAATGGGAAGCTTTTTTAAACTGAGCATGCCAGACAAAAGTGTTTTGAAGCTTTGGGGGTTTGTTCTCTTACATAGTATATAAGTAATTTCATTATTCTTGTTAAAGAGTTAGAATTCATGTAATTCGTTTATAGTGCTGTGAAGTAGTACAGCTTGGTAGTGTGAGTAAAAGACCTCTTGTCCTGTCTTAAAAATTTGGCCCTCTTACTACTTTTGCTTTATATTATGTTTTCAGTATATTCTATATTCTGTCCTGAGGCATGAGGGCCGCATTTTCTGTCGTCAGCAAGCAGCCCTGGCAGTGTTGTGATGCAGTCATGCCTGAGGTGGGACCACTAAGTCTACTCCATTTTCTCCCTCTTTAAGACATCCAGCCATCTTCACTGACCTCACGCACTTGTGAGGTCTAGTATGCAGTCTGGGAAGACTGCTGAGCTACATGCTGATATTAGATGCACAAGTCAGGGGCCTATAATGCAGTTTCCAGCAGCCAAATCAATGTAATGGTCGGTTTCTGTATGTCCACCATTTTCTCCCTCCTAATCATAGAATCATAGAATAGTTTAGGTTGGAAGGGACCCTCAAAGATCATCTAGTCCAACCCCCTTGCAATGAGCAGGGACATCTTTACCTAGATCGGTTTGCCCAGAATCACATCCATCCTAGGGATGGTGCATCCACCACCACTCTGGGCAACCTGTGCCAGTATTTTACCAGCCTCACAGGAAAGCATTTCTTCCTCACATCCAGCCTGAATCTCCCCTCTTTTAGTTTAAAACCATTACCCCTCATCCTATTGCAACAGTGCACCTTTAGATCCCTCTCAGCATCTGTGCCATGCCTGTCTGGTGCCACCCTGAGCTATGCCAACTCTTGAGGCTGGTAAAAAAAACAACTCTGCATAGTAAGTGAATAATTTTTTTGATGTCTAGCAAGCTGAAATGACTCAGTGATAGGGCAGACTTACTCTGGCACACAATGAAAGTAAGGATCTTACCAAGTAGGACAGGGAGGGAAGTGGTTGAATGAACTTTAAATACTATCCTAACCAAGGAGGAGCAATTCCTCCTTGGGATAGGGCTACGGAACTGATGGACAGGGGTAGAGCAGTTGATGTAATCTACCTGCACTTGTGCAAAGCGTTGACACTGTCCTACATGACATCCTTGTCTCTAAATTGGAGAGACATCAGTTTGATAGGTGGACCACTCGGTGGATAAAGAACTGGCTGGATGGCCTCACTCAAAGAGTTGTGGTCAATGGCTCAATGTCCATCTGGAGACCAGAAACGAGTGGTGTCCCTCAAGGATCAGTGTGGGAATGATCATATTTAACATCTTTGTTGGTGACATGGACAGTGGGATTGAGTGCGCCCTGAACAAATTTGCCAATGACACTAAGTTGTGTGGTTCGGTTGATACACTGGAGGGAAGGAATGCCATCCAGAGGGACCTTGACATGCTTGTGAGCTGGACTGATGTCAGCCTTATGAAGCTTAACCATGCCAAGTGCAAGGTCCTACACCTGGGTCGGAGCAATCCCAGGCACAGCTACAGGTTGGGCAGAGAAGAG
>JANHGB010007651.1:0-18872 GCA_026283785.1 Coracopsis vasa
CAATTAATATGAATGAATGAAATGAAAGACTAAAACTGAATAAACTTTCTTATTTTGACAATTTGTTCAGTATCTCTATAGATAACATCTTTACAGATGACTTTGTAGCTCAAGATTAATTTTTGCCCAAGACATTTGAAGTTGCTTAAATAAGTATTTCTCAAAATCTCCTTCTACATATCCCTGTTGTCGAATATTTTGAGATCTGTTTTGCTTTTAAGAGCAGCAAATAGTTAATTGATACTACCAGTCCTCAATCTGACCTGCTTCACTTTTAAGCTTTTTTCTGTGCATATACCTACTAGCAGTGAAGTGCCCATGCACACAAAAAATTAACTGTCAAGGCTCCATTTTCCAGTTACACTGCATTTAAACAGACATCAGAGATTACAAATCGATTTTTTTCAGCACTAATCACTATCTGAAGCAAATAAATCTTCATATTAACATCAAGCAAGGAGAAACTCCTCCAGAAATAAATTTTCAAGAAAAATATACTCCAAGACTGCTGAATGATTTCCATCATTGCAGCACAAGAAATAGTTCAGCTGATGAATTGATATGGGGGTATCAGACACTATTTTTACACGTTATCTTTTATATTTTCTTATTTTCTGCTGCAGCTAAACATGGCTTCAATAGTAAGGATTTACTTACTCTATAACCTTTATAAAAAGCAGAAAAGCCAAAAGAAATACAACCTCTGTATTTACAGAGGGCTGTTTCAAAGTCCAATTATAATCACAAGAAAACTGAAACTAAAATAAAATAAAATACATTAAACAGTTTTCCAATGTTCCAAATAGATTTGACACAGTGGTATTTTACATCAAATCTCCTAAGAAGATTTTTTTTTTATTTTTTTAAATAAGCTGTGGCTTCAGAGTCGGTTTATACAAAGTGACAACTAGAACAATTTTGAAATGTTGCTAGTTAGAGGGGAAAAAGAAACAACCCAAACCCATTGTCACTATGGTAATTATTTCACAATGCCTGATGTTAAATGGGCAGTCCTGTGGTATAGGAAGCTGCTGAATCCTGCATTGTCCTTGCACGATAAAAAGATTTGAAAGTCTGAAAAGCAGAGGAACGGAATCTCACAGCTTCTTAGACTTCGCTCTGAAAGGGCCATTGTAACATCATCATAAATCCTGGGCTCCCCAGGCACTTGACAACTAAAGCAGTGGACAATAGAATTCTTGTGTTGAACAAAACACTCCTTGTCTGCCAAAGGGTTTATCTGCTTCATTTACAAATGTCTTTCATTGTACCAAAATAATTCCCTATTAGAAAAACTATTAGGAACAGCACTAAATAAATATTCACAGCTTTGTGGTCTGTTTGGCAAAATGAATAAACTAACACAATCAAGAAGCATGCAAAATATGAGATTTAAATCAAGGAAACCCAAAACAACCCCAAACCTCTCTTTTATTTTCCTATTTTTCCTCTTCCTTATTGCATGGAATTACACTGAATACACATTTGTTTCTATAAAAAAGACCTAGGTACATTATACTCACTAAAAAAAGATTCAAAGTATTAGAAAACTTCAAAGATCTCAGATCTGAGCAAAATTGTACCCAGTGTGTTTTTAAAGTTAAATATTTCCAGAAAAGCAATTACAGAAATAAACTTGGAAACATATCTGAGAGTTTAATGAAATAGAGACAAAATACTTACAGTCATAAAAGGATTTAAACTGTGGATTTATAACTACATGTTTAGCTCCCTGTTAGTGAGAGGCATTAGGGATCAGTTTCTGAAATGAAATAGTTGCCAGATTATTGCAACTTTTTCAATTCCAATAAAAATTCTAGCAGCTATCAGAGAAATGAAAGAGACCAAAATATCCCAAATATATATGTATATGCAACTTCAAAAAGCATTTCTAACATAGTCAGAATTCCATTGCATAAGGTTTCCATATAAACAGTTATTTGCTTACAATTTACTAAAAAATGGCTTATGGAAAGACAATTTACACCATACACAACTACTAAGGAAAGACGTTATTAATCTAAAGTATGGCTCAAACAAACTGTACTGACCATATTCAAAGTGACAGAGTAACCTGTATGGCTGAATTAAAACCTGACGAAGTTGAAACTCCTTGACTGCATTACTGATCATCAATTACTTATTCAAATCCAGTATGGAAACAATGTTTTTACACAGCCCTGGCAAATAGGCTGAGTGGCTGAATAGCTTTTTTCCCCTGTGTCTAATTACTACAAGCCTATAAAACATAGAGGTATTTCTAACTTGCATATTAAGCAGATATTCAAGTGGGAAAATTAAATATTCAGAATGTACATAATAACCAATAAGAACACTGTTAAAATCAAAAAACCAAAAAGAGTCTAAATGCATTTGAAATAAAAATAGCATTATGAGGTTTAAGCTTATAATCACAAAACAGAATCCGAGATTTAGGAATATGTGAGCTTTCCATGGTTTCCACCATGAATTTGTAGTCTGACCCTGCCACACACCACTTAACCTTGGAACCATTTCTAAAAGGAACAAAGGCACACTATAAAACATTTCACCTATGAAAAATGTACTAAACAGTACAAAAATCAGAGGAGAGAGGCTTCAATTAAGAACTCCCACATGCCAGCTGAGTATTTTTACTCTTTGGGTGCAGAACTTCGCTATTTTTTCTCTCACCTTCTCTCCTCAGTGAATAATTAAATGTTCTAAAGATATAGGTATAAGTTCTGATTTAACATAAAGTTCAAACTTGACTTCTTGTATGCCATTTTTGGATGTTTGCTATTCTATGCTATGCATTGCCCAAATTCTCCTCCCTCCTGAAGCTGTATCATCTGTACAGATGTAATTTGTGCAACACACATTTGATTTGATAAATTAAAACACATAAATTTGATCATTTAGGCAATTCGCAATTCAATAATCTGTCTTCAACAAAATATGTTTCCTGCCAGCTCTCATAGTTTTATTCTACTTCCTACTACGTGGCACACAAGCACACCATATTTTTTTATTGCCAGCAGTCTCTGTTTAGGTATAAGAAACATGGATCTGCATTGAAGTTTAAGTCTCAGTGCAAAACCAGCATTTAACCCTGCTAGAGAATATATATCTGGGCGCCTTGACTAGGAGGGTACTGTCCTTGGCTATATATAAATTGCTCCTGCAAGCTGTTATCTTTGCATCTAAATAAGTTTATGCTCAGAATCACCTTCCTGGACAATCTATCTTTTTCCACTTACTACAGGCAGCTAAGTCAGGTAATGTGAATCCCCACATGCAGTAACCAATATCCATCCAAGAATAATATAGGTGGGAAGGAACCTCTGGAGGACATCTGGTGCAACTCCACCACCAAAAGCAGCACCTGTTTCAGTTACTTTAGATTATTAAGGCTGTCACTTCATTAATGTTAATAGCTGAAATTAACAGCATGACCAAGGTCACTCTGTGTGGACATGAACATTTTAAAGGCTTACCATCTTATGCTGAAAAGAAATAGAACAAAACAAAGAACAAGAATTGCATCAGAAAGAATAAAAAGGACATCTTGTATAATCTGTCTTATAAATACATATGTATGCAAATACAGGGACTGTTGGCAAAGACTTTGATACCTGACCACATTTCTGAGTCTGGGGGACATTTGCAATGTTCTGTGTGTCCCCCTGAGCACCTACAACAACTGCAGCAGACCTAAGGTGTACCTTGTGTTGAGCAGCAGTACTAGAGGAGCACACATTTCCCCTGTTATTGGCTTCCACCATCAGAAACACTTCAGATTGTTTTTATTGCCTCTTGGTTCTGAGGTAGGAAAGTGTTGATAGCTGTATTCTACAACACGGAATTTAGTCCTGGAGGAGCTAAGTTTTCAACCCATTATTCACATAAGTAGCATGTCATAAAATGAGATTTGAAAACAAATTCTGAATGAAGCAGTTGTACCACCCTGTACCTTCCTGAATGTCGTGGTTTAAGTCCAGCTGGCAACCCAGAACCACGCAGCCGCTCGCTCATTCCCCCCTTCTTCTCCCCGCTCTCAGAGGGATGGGGAGGAGAATTGAAAGAATGCAACTCCCACAGGTTGAGATAAGAACAGTCCAGCAACTAAGGTATAACACAAACCACTACTGCTACCACCAATGATAATAATGATAAGGGAAATAGCAAAGGAAGAGAATATATCCGCTCACCACCCACCGACTGATACCCAGCCCGACAGAGCAGTGATCTAGCCCTTCCAGGTAACTTCCCCCAGTTTATATACTGGGCATGACATGCTGTGGTATAGAATACCCCTTTGGCTAATTTGGGTCAGGTGTCCTGTCTCTGCTTCCTCCCGGCTTCCCTTCCTCCCTGGCAGAGCATGAGACTCAGAAAAGTCCTTGGTCAGAGTAAACATTACTGAGCAACAACTAAAAACATTGGTGTTATCAGCGCTGTTCCCAGGCTGAAAGTCAAAACCATAGCACTGCACCAGCTACTAAGAAGGAGAAAAAAACGACTGCTACTGCTGAACCTAGGACACATTTAATAAATGCCGAAAAGCAGGTGTGACAGGGAACCCTTATCCTGAACAAAGTCCTGCAAGAGGACCCAATTAATACAAATTCATCTGTCATGGCTCCAAATTACTTTGGAATTTCCAAGGAGCTGAATTTGTCTGCATTACACAGTAATAGTATCACAAACCCACCATAAGGCATGTCAATCAAAGAAAACATAACTTCAAACATGACTGCTTTAAAAGAATTGAAAAACCCAATGAAATGTATGAAATAAAATTAACTCAAAATGCTGTCTGTAGCTTATATGTTTGAGTGGGCTAAAAAAGCCTTTTTTTACCATTTGATCCATGTATGATACAAAGCACCAAAAGGCATCTACTTCATTCTCCATAACATACAAGACAGGTGATAGCAAGTCACTCATGCCCTGAACGTAACCTTGAAAGAAAAAAAGGGGAAAAAAAAGACAAATAAGAATTTAGTTAAATTCAGCAGTTTATCAGTAATTTTTCAAGGTGTTGAATGACTGAAACAAATGTTAGCATTCCGAGTTTGTACAGATCCTATAGTGTTCCAACTCAACCACCAGTAAAGACATTTTTGTATTAATAACCACCAACATCCAGCGGATCTAACAAGATTTAGCAGCTGATTCTGCCAACCTACAGAGAATATAAAACATTAGGTTTAGAGTTGTTAAAATACATACAAACTGAGCTAACATCGGAATAGAATTTTAATTTAAAAAGTACCCATTTAGAGCTCAGGAGAATATATTGATATTTTTAAGAATAATAAATATATACCTTGCACCATCACAAATACAGATTTGTATGTATTCTCCTTTCTATCTGAATTGGTCACTTTCCTCTAGACATTTAAAATTTATTAATGTCTTCCCACTTTCCCCCACCCCCAACTGAAGATTTTCTTTTCAAAGAGAAGAAGAGATGTTGAGTTTGAATCCCATAAAAACATACGGTACAATAGCTTCTATGTAGAAAATTCTGCACTTAGCATTTCTTTTTTCTGGCACTGAATATGCTTGAAGGATTCCAGTATTTAGGGAAGTCGGGACTGTTCTACTAGGATGATATTTTAAATAAACCAAAGCCCAAGACCATCTACGTAGCAAAGCAGCTATGAACAAAAAAAGACTACTACCTATCAAACTGGGAAACCGGATTAATTGCTTGTGAGAAGTATGAAAGAAACATATTGAAACATATGAAAGAAACCTGATTCAAGGAAGTGCCTTAAGGTTTCTGTGCCTACAAATGGTGAATCAAGTTCATATGCCATAAAACACACTCACGTGCCTTAGAAGAAAAGCTTACATTAAACTGGAGAGTAAAATACCCATTTTTAGAGCACACCAGTGTTACAAATAGCTAGAAATTTTAGTTGTACACAAAACAGTTAAAAAATTTTATAGCTTTTGAATACTTTTTCCAGCTCCCTTGTTTGTAATTAACAGCCCGATTAAGAAGAGTAGGGGGACAATAGGCTTTAGAGCTTATTTTTCCCCAACTCTTGCAACTACCGTACCACTGACACTGAAGTCAGCTCATATACTGCTCTATGGCTGCACACCTCCTTAACAGAGAACATGATTTATGTCTATGTCTATCATCAGTGGTTGGTTCAACACAACATTTCTCAGTTGGCTGATTCCATTTCTTAATGATGTAATTATAACTGAATAACTGACAAGAGGGTTAGAATCAATGACTGTGAGACTGTGGAGCAGGTGTGAGGAGAAAACTACAACAAGGAACAGAAAACAATTAAAAGGTTGAAAGAAAAAAAAAAAATTATTCCCCACACATTTTATACTGATAGCCAAGTAAAAAAAAATGTAGAGAAAATTCTGTCCAAAACAGTTTTAAAGCCTCTTAAAGAATAAAATCAGTTTTATTAGTGCAGACCTGTGGAATTCATTCAGAAAAATGCAGTATTAACAGCTGTTCTGTCCCCTTCCCTATCTGGCCATTTGTGGCATTATTCAAACCTCTCTACAGCTGTGTTGAAGGATTAAGTGCAGCATTGTATGAATGTCTGAGTATCTTAGAAGCCTGGGACAGATACAATGTCAAATGTACTAAATTTCCATTATTCTTGCTTGTTTATAAAACAGAATACTTATTCACTGCATACATGTAAGCCATCTAAACAATGTTTTTAATAGTGGGTGGTGAATGTTCTTTAATTTCACTTATATGTCACTGTGTGTTAATGCAGGTTGACACGTGGAACAGAGCTGCATGTTTACATAGTCTAAATCAGTTTTACCCTTCTTTTCCATGCCAATGATCTAGTTCCTCTACAGACTTGACAGAAAAGACAAAAGCTGACAAGTACTATTCTCCTGCAGCAAGTTTACTAGCAATCAAGAATTTGTTCCAACTTTCTGCCTTCAAAAACTGGCACAAAGTGAGCTTTTAGAACCCCACACTTTTTTGAAACGGAAGACACACACACAAAAGTACACAACAGCCAAATGTCGTGCTAGGAGTGGAGGGGAGAACCAACTAGAAATATCTTTTCCATCCCCAACCAATATATCTCATATATGCTGTGATTAAAGCAAAGCCTTATATGCTCTTCCTTCTGCAACAGATGTGCACACTAAAGCGTAATTTGACAGACTGTTAAGTGTAGTCCTCAAGAACCAGCTTCTGAAGTATTGTAAACATCTATGTTTATGAACAGCTGTTTCAGTATGCTAAGCTTTAATTACAGCAGTGGCAGCTGGTTTATCATTTTTATCGATATATCAGTAGTAAAAATGGATGTAACACTCAAGCTCCAGAGACCCAAACCCATATAAAACTCTAAAAAGCAAACTTGCTTCAATCCTAAAATACAAATAAACAACAAAAAAAAACCCCACAACAAGCAACAGGACTATGGTGAAGACAAACTGTCACTTAATTCCCAATCCCACCTCAGCTGATGAATTCAGATGCCCGTGATAAGCATCTGATAAGAGGAAGAAACAGGATGAGAAACTGAATAAAGTTACCTACATTATTAAACTATACACCTTGACAGTTACAAAAAGCACTGTAATCAAAACAAGTTGAACTGTATTAACAGGCCTTAACATAATCAAAGCTGCATTTTGGAAACTAAAAAGGCTTTTACGTTCAGAGGAACACAACTTACCTAAGTCAAAGTCATACATGCAATAGGTCATCAAAATATCATGAAGTAAAATCAATCCTGGATTATCTTCACCTTCATAGAATTTATTTGTTCGATCTGTTCTGTTTACATCTTTTTCTAAGGAAACAGTCCAGATTTAAAAACATTTTCAAAGCAAATTCTACAAAGCTAGCATCAAATGAGCTAAGAATGATTTTTAAGCTGCTGCCTTTTTCCTCAAACAATGCTGCAAAGCTTTGAAGTGCTTAAGACAACTGCTTAACTGCAAAACATTTCAAAATAAAGAATATTTTAAAGGAAAGAAAATCCTTCCTGTCTGCAATAAAAGGATTTGCTTATAAACAGATTTTAAAGCTTTCTGCTTCTTTTTGTTAATACTTTTTTATGGAAAACTTCCTGATTATAATTCAGTGAAAATGTTTTACACCTACATGGATTAAGAACAATTTTATGTGAGTTAGCTATGCAATGCCATTTATGAATACTTATGCAATGCAGCATAAGCCATACTAGGGAAGTTAACACATGGTCAGCTTAGAGACACTGACAGTTCCCAACAGCATGCTTACAAATTCTTCTAAGCTCATATAACTCACATAAGTGAGCTGAAACTGCCTGTTCCATCAGGCAGTTCTCATGCCTCAAACACAGCAAGCACACAGCATACTCCTGAATAATAAAAATTCAGGATATGATGTATTGAAATAAGCCAAATTTTGAATGTGCTTTAATAAAAGTAGTAATCTGTAGATTTGGATCTATTTCACGTCAGCTTAATACTGTCATTTACATTTCAAACACTTCAAAAGGAACAGAACTGCTTCAATAGAAACAAAACTGTTAATATACACACTTTCTAAGATTGATCTACTAAGATTAGGCTCAACCCTTTCAGTTTGCCTGGCTGAAATCAGTTTAGTTCACAACTCAGAGTAACACAAAAACAATCTTACCCTGTTTCCTGAAACAACTATTTAGCAATCCTAAATGTGGTTTCCAACTCTCACTACCAAAGAGATCTAAGGATACAAACTGCTAATAGTCAGCAGAACTTGATGAAATCCTTAGAAGTAGGTATAAACCCCCCACAAGTCAGAATGCACATATCCAAATCCCCATAATAAATTTTAAAATATGGACAGATGCATTTTCACGTTCTTACACTGTCATTATTCTAATGTCATTCCAAGTAAAATTACATCAGGAAGTAACATGAAATAGATCCTTTTGTTACTAAGTGAAAGAAGTTAAAAAATCCAGCCATTCTGTAACACTGACATGTAAAGCTCTGAATTACTCTGGTTGAGAAAGTTTTAATGTTGAGTATATAAAGTTTAGACACCTGTAGGATAGCAATATGTCAGCTTTGAGTGCCTCTTCATACAGCTTACTCAAAGGCTTACATTTTTTCAAGTTTATATTGAATTGGAAGAGTGTACACATTTGTACAGTTAGGTCCATTTCTAAATCTAAATTTACCTATGAGACTCCGGTAATCTCTCAATCTTGAATTTCGTTTTTCCTGTTCCTCACTGACGGATTTCCACTGCAGTTTCATCCTGAAATATTCATCCCTGAAGAAGAAAACATAATTTTGAGACCAAAACATTCTCAATTACTACACTTCTTTTTTATTTAAGCATTCATTCATTCCATTTGTTCTTTGGCATAAATGGGATAACACCACCATTTACATAGTATTTTTACTTTCACATAACAAAAATTTTTAAGAAAATCTTACACATTTCTTGGCATTCAACAGCCTTTAGCAGCTCTCTTTTAAGTTTCCAAAAACCTTTCTACTTCACTGCATGCCTCAAGTAAAAAAGCAGCTTTGAAATCTTTAAAAAAAAAAAAACAACCGCACTGTACTCACGTTTTCCTTTTTTGCAGATTTGCTCTCTCTTCTTTAGTGCTATTCCAAGGAAAATACCCCAAAAGAAATTTCCACGCCTCTTTTCTTAAAGTATGGCAGAGACCCTAGGGAGAAAATGCACATGAAACATTCCTAAAGTGATACAACACTTCTTAAAGTAACAACTTAAAAAGAATTTTTATAATTAAGCTTCCTTTTCACATTGCTGCCAAATCTTATCTGCAATCTAGGTACCATACTTGGAGGAAACAGCAGGAAGAGAATATGATTAGCAGAAAACTGCAGAAGCACTGGATTCTTAGAAGATAAAAAAGAAAGTTTTTACAAAAGGCTTTTCTTCCTACATTTTTGCTTCACCGATAGAAATAAAAACCTTGCAGGCATCAGAGACTTCAAAAAACAAAAAAAACCCACCTTTAAAATTTATATATTTCAACATCATGCTGCTTAACTGATCTTGAGGGCTAGACTCCCCTTCATTTTTTTTATTTCTTTGTTCAAATATTTTTATCTAACAAGACACAGTCAACACACAGATGAATCTTCCAAGCAATCAATACCAGTGTCCATTCAAGGATGCTTATTTGTCAGAAACATTTCCAAGTAACGCTCGTCATTTGTAGATGATGAAAACGTACTAGCTGAATTACATCCCACTCATCCAAAGAGTTTCTTTCAACTCCTGCAGTTGAGTTATGAGAATGATACACTTTTGCTTTCACACTCCCCAGTTTACCAGTCCAAGGCCAGCTTAATTCCTCATTGTAACTAAAGTTTTCAGATTTCCAACACCAAGACTAAGTTCACATTCATACTACAAAAACCTTCAGTTCAATTAAAACAAACAAAGAAACAAACAAACAAAACCTGATTTCCTAACACTGAAGCACTCGTGCCTTCCTAAAAAGCACTTTGATTTCCCTTCTTTAGCACTTAAGCTTTTGTGTTTCCAATCAGTCACTTCAGCCAGCCACACAGATCTCTCTCCTTGTAGAGCACTTTGTATGGTTGCAAGACTGGTGAGGTATTTGATCAAATCATGCTTTATGAAGTCTCTCCACTAATTCTGAGGCTCGAAGTCCTGCATGAAGCATTACAAGTGTAATGCAGACAGCATAACCGTAGTTTGTGATGGACAAAAAAAAACGGGCTGGAATCAAGCCACAGGTGTTGCTGAGTTTAGAAAAATAAGTTACCCCTTTGAATATCGATTGCTTTATGTAGTCGACATTTAAAATTCTTCCTTCAGCATCCATATTCTTAGCCCATTCTTCAGCCGACACAGGCTCTCTTCTACTAACTTCAGGCTGTTTTCCTAGATCGATCTGAAACATATGCAAATACGATGTATGAATCTCACTTAAACGCTTCAGTAGTTTTAAACAACTGCACAAATAGTACTAAGCTCATCAGTTTCTTATACCAAGTGCAACTACATTTTCATATGTCCACACCTCAGTTGGCAACTCTAAGGATCTTCGATTCTGTCCACATTAGCAAGTAGTGTGGACCAGTACAAGTAGATCTTTAAAGCAAGATATTCCATTCTGAGGGCCTGGGTATACATACTAGTATTGCAGATTTTGGAAGAGAATGTGTGTTTTAAATAACCTCTACCCCCAAAGACACCTCTGAGCTAGCTTCTCATGGACTAAAACCCATTATGCAACTAGGTACATGCAACACAACAAAACAAGGACAATAGGAAGCTTCACTTCAAATGCACATTCCTGATACACACTAGCACATCTTAAGAGAGAACAGAAAACCAACTTGGATTCAGAGATGCTAAGCTCACACAGACTGCAGCGTGACTGAAAGATCAATTTACGTACACTGCCCTTAAAAATAAACTCAAGACTGTATGTGCTTTCAGAACTTCTAACACCCGCTAAAGTTTCACAGTTCGGGGTTACTCTCAGTTCCCAAATTGCATGTTTAAACACAGCAAATTCATCATACAGTAATTCCTTACTATCTAAAAAGTATTTTGATAAAGGCAACCACCAAGTCAATTTGTGTTTTAACTCTTTAGAAATCTAACGCATTTACCAGATTAGGGTTAGTATTATTTTCAGTATGTAGCAGCCATTACACCTTTTCTCATTAATAAACTAAGTGCTAGGCAGCAAGTTCTTAGAATCACATAGTTCATACAGCTACTGCTAAGTTAGTAACACTATTTTGAACTCAAGAAAAAAAACATTCAATCCAGTGTAATGCTCTAAAAACATGCAAGCTGCTTATATAGTAATCACAAGTATTTAGAAAAATCTTTTCCACCTGTTTGTAAAAGACACTAACAGAAGCCTAAAGTGATTCATAATGCCATTACAAGTTCATTCTAGCTTTGGTTCAAGTCGCACATAAATCTGTACATTCACACACCTTAGACATTAATCCAATTAAATACTTTGTTTTAATTTTTTTTAGTCCTCTTAAAGCACACTGAAATGTTAAAATGATTAGCCAAGAAAGTTGGTTATTAACATCCATATACCAATTCTACTTAACGTAGCTCTAGCTGATCACAAAGGAAACGCTAAACATGAAATGGGTCATTTTTCAAGGTAGTGACTCTGTGTAATGATAATCCCCATTTCAGCAATGACAAACTTTCTTTCAAAGCAAACCTCATATTTGCAGGCATAAAAATGACATATTCTAGATGTAGCTGACAGTGATCTTCTCTTGTGAACAAATGGTAAGGCCACATATGCCACAATGACCAAGCATAAACACTGTAACTCGCCAAGCTTCAACTCCTATCATTCCTTTAAAGGTGTGCATAAATAGAATTAATGCATCCATTTCATGTGCATTTACACACTCACTCGTGTAATGACTTCAAATCCTGGTTCTTCCTGCTGATTTATCTTCAGCCCTGGAATAGCATCATTGAGAAAGTCTGCCATTTCTGATGGTGGTCGCCTTTGAGTTGAAGGGTCGCTTGAACGGAAACTGTCAAAAATGTAGTTTGTGACTTTGGAAAATCTTCCCATTGTTACTGTGTATGGATCTTTCTTCAATTTCTGTGTCATAACAAGGAAAACAAGTAAAATACAAAAAATCTCAGATTATTTGGAATTCTTGTACTCAAAGAAAGCAAAACAACAGGACAAATACTGTACATCTCAAAGCTATTGAAGTTTCATGTATCAGTCATTTCATATAGTACATTCATTACATGATTAAAAAAATGTATCTTGAGTATTAAGATAATATTGTTGATTTGAAAAATTGAATAGCAGAGTGCCCAGTAAGCATGATCTACATATAAAAGTGGATCAGATTTACTGTTTACTTTCCAGTGATTAATGCCACAAAACATCATCTTTATGCCTAGCTTCTCTACCTTCACAGAGAAAGCAGCTTGAAGCATCATGTACTCTGCTAGCAATCTCACACAAACATTCATTTGAAAACTAAGTCCAGAAACTAATGCAGTTCACTCAAGAATATTTTCTTTAATTAAATAAATCACTTGGTTGAAACTCTGGCCTCATTCAAGTCATTGGAATTTTTGCTGCTGACTTTCCTAAGTCCACAAACGCCACTAAATGATAAGCAGTTTTAGCATTAAAAAAAAAAAAAAACAAAACAAAAAAAAACAAAAAACCAACCCAAACCCTCTTTTCCGCAATACTGTGTTCTTTGCTGCTGTATTTCCAACATCACTTCAAAACTGTCAGAAAATATCAAGGAAAAAAATACATAGTCAAGGAAAATTTTAAAAATTCTAATTAATATTTTGGTAACTCCTAAAATTGTTCCTTATTCCCTGATATAAAACTATCTGAATCCAAATGTATGGAATAGCAGGTAACATTAATTTGAATAGCTTTGAAATAATACCACAGGGATATTAAGAATTTCTTAGAACACATAAAACAACTAATAAGTAAGTTTACTTTCTATAGTAAGCATTCAGTTTAGGGCACAATCAATGCTTCTACAATGGCAATAGTTCAGACAATATCTGTGTGACACTGTAGGTGAGTTTTTTTAATACATTTCTTCAGAATAAAAAATTCAGAGATAATACATACTTGTAATAAACCATATGATGGTTCATCAAAGAGATTTTCAAAAGACTGAGAAAGAGACTTGTTCTGAGAATTCACAAGCAGAATCCGTTTATCCTGGGGAGATCTGCAATAAAAAGGTTTCTATAAGCACCACTAATTTTTCCTGAAAACATTTTTAAAGCACTAAAAAACAGTAAGTCTGTTTTTTGAAGTCACATTTCAGGTGTTGTACAATGAAAGCAGGTTTGATGCAAGATCACTCTTAGTTCTTGGCACAAGTTCACAAGCTAAAACACTACAAACAGGACTTCCATTTTTCAAAAGACTAGTTGTAACATTAATTCTGAACTGTACTCTTTCATACTGTGAAAAATCATGATGCCTTTGAGAAATTACTCTGGAAGATAACCTTTGTCACCCACATGTAAATAATTTTCTTCAACTACAGTTTTCTGTATTTGACAACACAAAAAAAGAGGTGACACAGGAAAGGAAATTTAGTGAGACATGGTCAGCCTCGACACAATATATGCCAAAACTCCTTTAACGTAACAGAAGAATTGAAAAAAGCCCACATCACCACATACAGTTCAGGAATTCATTTTACCAATTACTAAGTCTTACATTACCATGCCCTGTAAAACATTATGTAAATAAATACAAACTGCTTTTCAATGTAGGAAAGCACACCAATGATTTTTTAACCAACAGTATTAGAACAGCTACTGTTAGAATAATTCTAAGATTCATAGTGATAGGAGCTAAAAAAACCACCACAGCCATTGTATTGTGAAACAGAACCATCTCAGTACAGTCTGCAAATGTATTCCTGTGTAGAATCCAAAAGCTAAATGAACACAATCCAAATTTGGCCTAACTCAAGGTCTTTGTACACTCCTGTTCTTCAATGTAACATTTTCTTCTCTGACAGGCTTGCACAGGCAGATGAAAACAGTAACAACAAAGGCAGTGGAACCACACTGCTCCTAGTACTTAATCTGCTCTTTTGCTCTCACCCCCTCAACCCAACATTCCATTTTTTCCCCTCCTCTGGCACAGACTATAGAATCACAGAATGGTTAGGGTTGTAAAGAACCTTTAAGATCATCTAGTTCCAACTCCACTGCCAACCCCATCAATTCATTAACCAGCTCCTGAGCTCCCAATTTACAGGTCAGTATGTGACACAAGAGAGAACAGCTCAGAAGCCAGGCTGACATTCAGGCCTCAGAGTTGGTAGCTAGGCGAGGGAAAACCAAACACTTTGCCATCTGACACTAATCCATTGCACAGGCTTACTTTTATTGCTCTCTCTCAAAGTTGAAATCCACTATTTCTCATCTTTGAAAGAAAAATTACTTTTATTTTTTTAGTACCTGCATCATCTACCATGTTATTAAAGTCAAAGATAAGAACTTTAATAAACCTTATCTCTCGCCCATTCCAACAGGACAGGACACTGTTAACACAGACGGATATGAAATGCAACAAGCGATCTCATTTTGAGACAGCCAGACACCAGAGTCATAGTTCTGAGGCAGCAACAGTTAATGAAGCACAACTGACTTTCTAAAAAGCAGGACAAGGGCAAAGCCTGCGTCATGTATTGTTTTCTTTAACTAAAAGAACAAAAGAAACAAAAAACTTCGTACCATTATCTCCATTTTAATTAAACGTTCTCTCTGGACAGTCAGTTGGGTATCAACAGCTACTTGGGTAACTTGGGTATCCTCAAAGCAGCAAATTATAAATATTTTGTTCAAGTTTAGCAACTTCCCACACACTAATTTCAGCAACAATGTTCCATTTTATAAGGAAAAAACCTTCTGAGGTAATAGGAACAGAGGAAGAAAATACCTGTGACAAAAAGCTGTTTTAGAGAAAAGCTGAACTTTCTGCCTTAACACCAATATCCCATGTATTATTAACTAGAGGCTGGGATAACAAGTAATTTTGCTGCCAAGTATTTGCTTCTGGCATCCAGAAAAGAGGTTTTGAGCTTAGATATATCATTTACTAAAGCATAAATAACCATTAGGAAACAACAGAAATGTACAGCCACTGAAGTCTGCCATTTCCACAACTTATGCTTGTTCTTCTCTCTCTCAAAAAAACATAATCATCATAATTCATGATGAGACCACAAAAAAGAATTTGGTACCAGAAGCAGATCTTAACTGAAAGAGAGAAAGCTAAGAAAACTAAAACTGGAAGTTCCTGCTCAGCTAAATGCTTAACTTCAATCAAATTTCATTTCCATAGCTGCCGCAGCTTTTTGCTTTAAAGTTCCCAAAGTATCTGCTGTTGCGTTCATCAATACTTAGAACTGCGTTGAGTTGGCAAAACTAAGCAGCTCAGCATATCCTAGATGCCTGAACATCATCTCAAGATCTCCTGTGTTATCTTAGCAAGAAATTCCATCTGGTAAGGATTCCTGGACCTCCCCAGGGTACCACTGCTCAGTCAGACCACACAAACTCTACATCACTGCCTTCTTTCAAAAACAGACACATGAGGACATGATTGCCTCTCTTCATCCAGTTCCTTCCTCACCTTACAGCTACTGGTTTACACCATCCATAGAGAAATGTCCACCTGCAAGAGGCTACAAAGGACAAGAACTAGAAATTCACTGGGTCAAATAAAGGAAGAATGGTGACCATCCACTTACTCACTGCAGACTATCTGAAAGAGGCAGTATTTGAAACAGGAACCAAAATCAGTACCTATTTCATTTTCATTCAGTGACTCACCAATAAGCATTAATTTTGCATAGCAATGTGAAGTATAATTATTTACAGCACATGACTCAGTAAAGCTGGAAAAAATGCCTGTTGGCAACACAAACTGTTCAACATTATGTGCAATAACTAACTGACAAACACTGGACAGAACCTAGATGTCTGGCTGAAGAGGAGCTTAAGTGTTCAATTTCATAAAATGGTTTAAAGTATTCCAGTAAGTTAAATTTCTGTGGTTTTAAAAGCTTTCAACCCTAAAGTCAAAAGACACAAAAAACTTCCCAATTATGAAAAGACAAAGTAATTCCTTACACAGCAGAGCAGTATTGTGTAAATATTCTATGCTTTTGAGCAAAAAAAATATGAAATATAAGCTTAGTCTAGGTGTCTCAATACTAAATACATGGAACTCCAAAAAAATTAATTCAAGAATGACTACAGATTGGTAGTTCAGTACTGCATTCTGGTTATCAACTTTTCTGTTACTTACTGTTTTTTGTGTGTATGTCTGTGTACGTACACACACACGCACACACATGTATATTAAAAAAATAAGCTCTCTAAATATTGGCAACTAAAAAACCCAGCAGCATGAACTCGTTAGCTTTAAATTGCTTTTGTTAAAGCTTCCAATAGACTAACTGGAAAGAAGGTTTAAGTTTCTAGTTGATAGTTAATCACAAGAACAAAGTTTCGACTAAGTTAATGCAAACCCGTTTGCTACACTGTCAAATGCACTCAGTAAGCCTACTTAAAGCTTGGTCCTGTCCGTTAAATACATATTATGGAATTAGTTAGAAAATTTGAAATACATTGCTGCATTATATAGGCAACAGATTACATTAGGGTATAAAGCTTTCATCAACTCACCATACAACATAGGGTTTTTTCCTAGTGTTTCCCACAGCCATTTCATTATCCACCTTACAATCTGTCATCAGAATATTACGTTGTAAGTGCTAACAAAACATTTTTGCAAACAGATTACCTGTTACACTGATCTTACACCTGCTACAGGTGTACCTGTTATACCTTATTGTTTCCTCATGCTCTACCTACTCTTATTTACTCTGCTGCCTTCTTAAATTATACTTATGCCTCCATGGTGAGAGCAGAACATTTTATTTCATTCTGCATTCATGCTTGCCAATCACAAAAGATTTTTTCCAAGTGAAAAACTTGAAGGTGACACAATATAAATATACAAAAACCCCCAAGTATTTAACACCATGATAAGGTCTAACTATGTTTATATTTGTATGATTGAAAAATAAAACATCAAGTGTGAAACATTCCCCATGGCAAGAAGTTACAGGGAACAGAATCCTGAGGGAAAACATTTATATACAAGTTGATTTACTTGGCAGTGCTGTAAGTTACCTCACACATCGATGTCAAAACAGATATTTCACAAAAGTAGAAGATCTCAAACTTCAACACAAATTATCCAACTTAATACAAGTGGTTCAGGAAGAAGGATTTAACTTTACAAAGTGCTCATGAGAAGCTTCTGTACCCGCCAGAGGGAGCTACTGAGGAATTATGGAACTGGTACCACTTCAACAGATTCTAAACTATTCCATAAATTGATCCACCAATTTTAAAACTTAAGCCTACATTCCAAATGCATATGTTTGAATCACCTTGAAAACTGATTCTGGTAATAAAAAGGGGTATTTAAAAGACATCAGGAAGCATTAATCTGAAATTCATTAAACCAATGATCTGTATTTTAAATCAGAACTCAGAGTTGCCTGATACTTACTGATTCAGGACAACATGCTTCTCAAGGCATTTAATCAATAGCTTGCTATCCCCGTGATGAAAGTGAAGAGCTGGTAGTTTCACGTCATCTTTCAGACAGAACACCAAATAAGACCATCCCATGCCTTCTTTGTTTTGTTTGATTGATTTCAGATCTGTCAAACTGAACACGAATGACCACTTGCTTTCTCCATTTGCATGAGCCGTAGTATCTTGAAAACAAAATGACCACATAATTTTAGTTTGACTTCCAGTGTTAGCAATTACAAATGCATTGTATCTGTCACTGCTCCTAAAAAACAAGCACAAACCCCAGCATTCATTTCGATGATTAAATGTGTATCGTAACTACTGTAACTGCTATTTCTGGATTTCTCTTTGTGCCTCCTCAACTTCTAACAGATTTCTAAAATAATGGGAAAGTAGATCAGACTGCTCCTCTAAAGCTGTGCCTACAGTTTACAAAAGGATCCTGCAGTTAACGTACAACTGCTGTATCAAATTCCAGCAGAAAACTGAATCCCACCAGCACCTCCACCAGGTAGTACTACTTACTCAAACTAAACATGGCATACAATACTGTATGCTACATATTGGAAGCAGTGCAGGTGATGTGTGGTAAGACAGCTACCAAAGTAAGGGAGAAGGAATTGAAAATCTCACTACCCACTCCTCTGTCATACTGTGCAAGCATGTATACACTCCGTGCAAGACTGTACATCTTCAAAAAGAAGGGACTACATTTTACTTTACCAGAGGACACAAAATTGCCCGCATGCCTGGAGGGACC
>JANHGB010007652.1:12368-23538 GCA_026283785.1 Coracopsis vasa
TGAGGACAGAGATATCCTGATTGGGCAGGGCTCTGAGCAACCCGGTCTAGTTGAAGATGTCCCTCCTCATTGTAGTGGGTTGGACTAAATGAACTTTAAAGGTCCCTCCCAGTACAAACTATTATATGATTCTATCCCACTGTGGCCATCTCCTCTTGGAGCAAGAGGCTGTGAGACCATACCTCTTGTAGATCTCCCTCTTAGCATAAGAGATCTCCACAAGCGAATTAGGTGCTGGTGTGCACTTAACTATAGATACAGAGTCTGAACCCAGACTTGCCTGTTTTGTTTTGTCCACCTCCTCACAATCACATTGGGATAATACGAATGTTTAAACCTGAATTTAGTGGGAGGAGGAAATTGTTCAAAAGTGTAATGTTCAAAGGTCAACCTGAACTTTCTAATCACTGATTTAATTAAAGTTTTGAAAGTAACGTAATGGACAGGAGAAAAGAAAACAGTGAGGCTTAGGAATGGAGGAGAGAATGGAACAGAAGGAAAGAATGGATGGAGAAGAAGGGCTTGGAGCAGGAAGAGACAGAGGTTTACAACTGGTGTTAATGAAAGGCATCTATGCCTTGGGAGAATGGAGGGGTAAACTTGCACACTGAACATTGAGTCTGGACTACAGTACCAACACATTGTCTTGCTTTGGCTTCCCTGAAAGGTCCTTCTCCTGTCCCAGCTTCTGCTGCTGCACACCATGCTCAGGGGCTGGCAGCAGACAAAGGGAAGCTGCAATTAGGAGCTCAAGGTGAAAATTACTCCAGCCCAACAAAGCTCACCACAGCGCGTTTGACTGTGCTCCCAAAGTACTTGCTCAGAGCAAGCCAGTGATGAAGAAACATAGGCTACGTGGTTTAAAAAGCTCCCAGCCCAGAGTCAGCATTTCTGCCCTGACCTGCCTCATGTATTATTTAGCACGGGACTTGTTGATGCGTACTTATATTCTCCTCCCAATGGAGTTGATGATCTTCCTCCCCCTGAACAGCCTCGCCGCTCTCTCCCCACACAGACACTATGATCGGTGGCCTGTGGATTGAGCAGGGCCGGGCTGGTGCTCACCCCTTGAGAGATAAGGATGTAAGGTTAAAGGATGGAGGTCGTGGCCATGGCTGGCACTGGCAATGGGAGGAGAAGGACTGGGAGAAGGGTCTATGGGAGAAAGGAAAGGGGGAGAAGTGCAGCTGGAAGTGAGTGGTGTTAATGAAATATTCAGCAGTGGTGGGCCTAGATGCATTGCCGAAATTGCAGAAGCAGAGATGATTAATATTTAACAGGGTTGCTCTCTGCACATAGATTCCACCCCCACATGCACACACACGCCCTTGGTCCTTCTTCCCACCCTCATCCAACTCCCCCAAACTCCTGCCCAGCCCAAGCCAATGGCTCCCACTGTTGTGGTGTGATCAGGGGAGGTTCCCAGGCCCCTCCATGAGAAATTCCCTCAAGGGAGGACAGGGCCAAAAGTTGCCTGGTGAGAAACGTGCCAGGAAGAGGAGGAAGGTTGTCAAGAGAAAGCACATAATTCATTTTTCATGGCGTTGGGAGAGCAGGTTGTCCTATTTAGTCACATTAGATGCTCTGTTAACACAACAGAAAAGAAAAAAAAAAAAAAAGAAGAAAGGATGAATAAATGCTTGTAGTGGAAGAAGGCTGTTCTCTGGGAAAACAGGGACTGGTCTTTCAGAGGGTTAAGTGTTTTGGCTCCAGCCAAGGGTCCCTTCGGGTGTTCTATGTAGATGATGGACAGCTAAGAACTCAGGGAGTGCATGAGGCTCTTCATCATCTGTTTTGGTGCAGGTGGAATGGCCCAAAGTTGACTGATATTTCGGACATTCCCACCTTGACTCTCCATCTGGTATGGAGACAGGTGAGTCCCAGCAGACTGGAGAAGCTCCCTATAAACATCCCCAATAGTAGATCCCCCCTTGTCCTTGTGCAAACCCTCTCCAAGCTCTTATTTACTCAGACACCTCCTCAGGAGCTGTTGTGGTTTGTGCTGTTGCTGTGCTCACTGAGCTGCCTGAGGTCTCCATGGGTTGAGCTTTGTTCAAACCAGTTTACTTCCATCTTCTGCCTTCTGTTATGCATTTAGGTACCTGCATCTCAGCATCTGACCTAAAGACGAGCATGAAGGATGGCCTGGAGATTCTGCTAGAGACTGAAAAATGGGAGCACCTTCCAAGAGCAGTTTGTATCTTAGAGGGACAGAATCAACTTCCGACAGGAAAGGAAACCTCAGGTAATGTGCCTGCTCAGTTCAGTGTATAATTTAAATAGAAAGATAATATTTAGAAGTATAGTTAGGAGTAATGAGGTCTTTTGAGGAAATAGTCTGGACCTGCCATTTCTCCTTAGGTCTCCACACAGTTTGTCTAAATGGATGCCCTGTGCAGATGGGTGCCTGTTTTGAAACCTGGATGTTCCTCACACCATGTTTGCAGCCCAGAGCACACCCTACACTGGCCACACATCCACAGCAGATGAACAGTCCCAGGAAACCCCTCAAAGAGCAAGGAGTCATGTACTGGGCTCTGGAATGTGCCACATATACAGTACAAATCTCTTACATGACTCTGCTAGATTCTTGTCATGTGCAACCAGGGTGGCAGGGGCAGAAAATCCATCCTGCTCCTCCCTCCTAGATCTGCTGTCACATCATGACAAGGGTTAATCGGAACAGATGTAGGATGTGAAAACCGGACACAGGCAAGGGCTGGATGGCCTGTGGCAGGAGGAGGAACCCCTGTCGAAAGTCCCAGAACTAGCAAGAACAGACAACTTGAATTCTATTGTGTAGGTGGGGACTTGTCCATGATGGTATAGTAACAACTAGAATTAGAAAGGAATAAAGAGTGAATTCTTCCTTCATCCCAAGTGTGTTCCCTTCAGGGCAAAGGTCAAGTGCATTGTGTGGCAGTGTTTGGATTGAGAATAAAATAAGTGACAAGGGCGAAAACCTGGGGCATGCACAAGGACTGAATAAAGAGGAGTGTGGGCTAGACACCAGAAACCATATGCTCACCCTAGGGGTCATTAACATGTGCAATAGGTGACCTCATGACATGGCGCAGGGGCAATAGGGACACTAATGTGAGTCATTTAAATGCTGGCTTGAATGTATTCAACTATTGATAAAAGCATCTTTCTGAGCATAGCTATTGGTAAAGTGACCACCTCCTCTGGTAAAATGGAGACAGGGCCCCTTGCTTGCTGGAATTTAATCTCATCTATGTTCTTCATTTCTCCATGGAAAAAGGAGGCTTTGTTGGTGTCTCTCTTCAGATTGTCTCCCCCTGCCATGTAGATTCCATAGGCAGAGCCCACTCATGCATTCCTACAATAATTGGCTGATTTCATTTGTTTGTTTATTAGACAAGAGCTTCTTTGAGGTCCTATCATCTCTTCCTCAACTGAACTTGAGATAATCTGTCTTAGAGCTCAGGCTTTTTGGGGTTTGAGCTGCAGGCTGAGGTCTGAAGTTGGATCTGGGTTTGAGATTTTGGTTCAGAGCTGTTCCATGCTGTGATACAGCTGTTCTCAGAAAACTTGAGATGTTCTTCAGAGATGCACATTCAAAGCAGTGGAAATCTTATGGGAATAAGTGGTGGAAGATAGCTTCATCCACCTGCTTCAAAGCCACATGAATAGGTGTCAAGAGTGTTGAATTTGGATCTAAGCAGTATCACAACTCCTAAACTAAACCATGACCTCATCCAAATTAATCCTTCCTTCTGATTGCATCCTTAGCTTTTTCATTCAGCTTTCCTGTCTCTAATACCATCGATTCCCCTTGAGACTGTTCAGTAACCAGCACCTTGGTGTGGCAAGGAAGACACAGTTCTGCTCAGCAAGTTCTCCTCCGAATGCAGCCCTGCAGGGATGGAGTGTGTCTTGATATTTGCACCTTTATCAAGATTTTAGCATGGCGTATTGAAGGCTTCTTGCAGACCTTGGTAGAGAGAAACCTCAGACAAAGGCTAACAAGAATTGCCGTATTAACTGGCCACAGCAAAGGTGCTGGAGGGTGGAACGTTTGAAAACAACTGGTGTGCTCTTATACCAACATGACCTTTGAGAGTGCCAGGCCTGTAACTCAAGCATTAATAATGGATTACCAAAGTCAACCAGCTGCAAGGGAACCACTTCTCCCTGCTTAGATAATTCTCTTCCCTGAGAAGAAGAGCTATTGATTTTGATACCGATTCCTTCCTCCCCAATGGAAGGGCTACACCCCACTGCCGCTGCCTGTGACAGCGAGCTCTCTCCTTATCTGCACACACCAAACACATCAGCCACATTACTCTGCTGCAGTAACAGAGACAGCCCCCCAGGACCACTGAGACTGCCACTGAAGCTGTGTGCACTCTTATTTCTCACTAGAAGATTCAGCTTTGCTTTTCAGTGTTGGTTTCTCATGAGACTGCAACAAGCAACTTCTCTGAGCACCGTGAACACGGCTAGACCCCCATTGACTTTGCACTATCCACAGCATAAAGGATAGGGATGAATATCAGCTTCTATCCACCACATGCAACGCAAGCTGGTTGTGCAAACATCCTCACACATAAATGTCTTTGCTTTGCTGTCTTCATCTATTCTGCTGTCCTGAATCCCCATTTGTGTCTGCAATCCGTGATGGGGCTAGAGGGAGGTAGAGGAGTATGTTCATGGTAAAGAAGTGTTATAGTCATGGGCTGAGCTGGAAATTCATCCATTTGGTTTTAGGCCAGCCTGAAACAAGAAGCATGCGCAAGTTTGTGGCGCCTTTAAATAGAGCCCTTCGTCTGTTTTCCAAAGAAAAAAGATGTTTGCAGTCACACAGGTCTGTGTGTTCATCTGCCACCTGTCTCTTCATCCTGGGGACGTTTGAACTCATTGGCCAGCTTTAACCACATTTAGCTGTGGTTGATAAATGCAGTCTAAAAACATACGATGAAGTCAAAGCAGTCAGATGTAACACCAAAACCCTACTGACAGCCTGAGACGGGGCAAGCCTGCGGCACGTGTTCAACCTTAATGAGACACTTGAGAAGGCACCTGGGAGAAGAAAGCCACCTAGAAAGCCCTGGGTGTGGGGCATCTTCTAGTCTGAGTTCACACCGCTCCAGACATCAGAGAATCCAACTACAAGAAGCAAACCTGCAGGGAGTTGGGCTTCATTACTTCCTCTGCTTGCGGAGTTACTTGTTTTCTTGGAGCATCTTTCATCTCTTTGCAGGCATGAGCTGTGGAAACAAAGGGCTGGATGCATGACAGGATTTAGGGTACTGTTACAAAATGGCGGGAGCAAGGGTCCTCTTTTATCTGCAGCCCTTTGGGAAGCTGGCAGTGATGACACAGCTGCTTGGATGGGTGGTGAGTCTTCGGAGTGGGCAAGGGAGGTGGTACTTGGACTGGTTGGGAAGGGGAATCCTGGGGATCCAGATCAAGAAATAGAAACCCTCTTTTATAGCAGAAATACCAAAATGAGACATTTGGGTAGTTTGAGTCTTGTTTGTGGAAAGAAGTCAGATTGAATGAATAGTTAAAATAACTTTGTGGTACCAATGGGAAGGAACCCCTGGAATTTGCTAGTTTAGGGTATAAAAATTGCTTCTGGAAAATACAAAGAAACAAAAAAAACAAAACAAAACAAAGCAACAAAACAAAACAAAACAAAAAAACCAACCTACAAACTCCAACTTTTTACCTGCTACAATAGCCTGCTGACTGCTCATCATCTTGTCCTCTATGGACATGTCTTCAGCCCAAAAATCTGAGCAACCTGTGCCAGTTCTCACCACCTTCACAGGGAAGAACTTCTGCCTCATCTCAATCTCCCCTCTGGCAGGTTAAAGCCATTCCCCCTTGTCCTGTCCCTACAGGCCCTTGTCAAATACTGACAAGCTAAAATGTGCTCCTACGTGCCATCAAACCACATACCTGCCATGCATGTTGGGGTTTCACCAATAGCATGTTTGCCCTCCACAAGATGCAGATTGGACTTGTGGGTTTCTCCAGCTGAAAAGCCAAGCACTGGATGGGGACACACTGTTCCATAGGCCTGTGCACACACAAGGACGTGCTGAGGACTCATTTGTGTTTTCTGTAAGCAACACCCTTTGGTTTCGGGCTCTATTTGTTTTCATCTCCAGGTAGTTAAGGCTGTGGTATCTTCAGAGCACTGCTTTTGTGTTAAAGTGTGTTGGCATCCCCTTCTTCAGTATTGGCTGCGACAGTCCAGGAGAGGAAGGCTTCTGTTTAACACATTGTGCACGTAACCTGACATGTTGCCCAGTTTTAATATGCTGTTTTATCAGGCCATGCAGTCCCTTTGAAGGTTCTTTGCATATTTCCAGAGCACAATATCTACAAACAACTCCTGCTTCCTCCCTTCTCAGTTACTTACGGCCGTGTTGACAATCTAAATACTACATCGCCTGATCAGCAGCAAGCTTGTCGTTTGACTTGTGTCTTCTTAAATTAAAAGTAAAACAAAGCAAGAGTCTTCTGCCATGAGATTCCTGCCCTAGAAATCATGGCCAAAGTGATAAATCTGGCTTTTCCTTCTTCAGGAACTGATTTTCCACTTGCTTAAAGCAGGTAGATGCTGGGGTGGTGTTTACCCAATTTATATAGCAGTAAATAATTGCAATTTTTGCTGCAACCTTTTTATTTTGTGCATTTTTTAAAATAGGACTTCAAAATTAGCCAGATCAGGTTGCTTTAATCCCAAGTGAGACTTTGCATCCAGTGAAATAGCAAAATGTAAGGAACTATGTGAGCAGTTATTGGGGTAAATACATGCACCAGCCAAAGATGCTCATGGATACAGAGCCGCCCTGCCCTTGAAGAGGTGCCATGTAGAGATTTCTGCATTTTCTTCTCTGCAGCTGTACATGCTGGTGTGGATGTAGCCTTGGGTGTCTTGTCAAGAAAAGCCCAACCTCACTGAATCCTGTGGATCAAGGAATATGCTGTTTATGAAAGTTGTGCTTCAGCCAAACACGAAGCTTCGGACTCAGTTCAGAAGCAACCCAATGAAACCCCATGGTCCCTGGTGCAGCAAAGACTGATGCATCTTCCAGTTCCTGGGAAGTCCAGGGGTTCTGTGGCAGCTGATGGAAAAAGAAGTGTCTCTTCGTAAGGTGTTTTTTCCCATGCCTCACGCCTCACAGTCAAGGTGAGTGAATGAGCTTTGGGCAGCACTGCTGTTACTCTCTGCAGGTTGCACAGGAATGCTTAGGCTCAGATGTCTCATTTTTGGATGGGTGAAACTGTTTGAGGTGTATTTTGCCTATGAGGCTCTAGGAAAGACCTCTGGCCTACAGTGTCAGTGTCAGAATTGATTAGGAAGATGCCTGCTGACACCACGATACTCAATCTGTCCCATCAGGTGCTCTGCCCACAGCCAAGACACCTGTGCTGTGGTCAGAACAAGAAGTTTGGGTTATTGTCCTTAGTCAGACTCAGGAGGTCCCCCAGTGTTTCCCTCCAATTATCTGTGAAGTTTGACCATTTCTCACATTGATCCCCTTTAACCTCCTGTGAGGTTTTCCCTCACGTTGTTGTTCTTCTGTCCTCTGACACTGGCATCTGTCACATCCAGTGATTTCTTCTGTCAGGACCAGTAGCTTGAGCTCCAGGCAGCTCCACTAGATGCAGTTAGGTGGTGAACAAATTGACCAAGCCCCATACCAGAACACACAATGTCAGCTGGAGCCTGTGCTGGTTTTCACCCTTCTCTTTACTGGTGCTGCAAGAGAAGATGAGGCATCTGCTGACCTTGTCATGAGGCTGACCTCATCCTTCTGAGTGCTCCTGCAGATCCATACCTTGCAAAGGATCCCCACAAACCTGGATCCCCACAAACCTGGGCAAAGCTGGGAGCTAGCATCCTGGCTCACACAAGCACTGAGAAGCAGCACTACCACAAACAATTCCTTCTCCTTCCAGCCCTGGCTGGAGGCTGACCTGGTCCCCATAGCAGTGACCACCTCTTCTGTTGAAAGCAGCTGGATTTTGGCATGCTCCTGTAAGGGAAAGGAAACCTTCTTTTTCTTTCCCCCTTCTTCTTCTTCTCCTGCATTTTGATGGGGTTTGAGATCTCTCGGAGGAAGACGCTCTTCCCTTTTTATCAATTAGGAGCACACACGCACGCTCTCTCTCCCACCCCTACTCTTCTTTCCTCCCTGCTCCCCTTGGCTGCTAGTTTCAGACAAAGATGTGTGAGTTCTTTGATCTGCCTGGCAGCCACCACCGGGGGATTGGCTTGGAGGTTAATTACACACAGGCCATCTCCAGCTGTGGCAGGGAGCCATTCAGATGGAAAAGGAGGTGTCCCTTCTCCCCCCCCAGCTATAAACTTCAAGGGGACAGGAGGGCAAGGAAGGTACCACTGAAACCCCTTTTGATATGACAAACGGGCTCCTTGCTTGCCTCTCTGGTTCTTGTTTTGTTTGTCTAACTGGCATTTGAAATATGGATGAGCTCTCAGTCCTGAGGGTCCAGCCACCGGCTTAACAAAACCTTGCCTCCTTCCCCCCTTCCCCTTCCACCTAGGCAGGACTGGAATTTAGCTCTTATGTCTGTCTTGCCTGCGTGTCCTTGTCCAGGGGCCCCCTTCCCATGACTCAACCCATCGTGGATGGAGACACAGAGGCTGGACCCTGCTCAGCGCACAGTCAAGCAGCACTCCACAGCGGTGCCAGGAACAGGAGCCTCATCCGGCAGAGGAAAGTCATTGGAGCAGATGGCTGGCACCCGGGAGGTTTGTGTTCAATCCCTCTCTCTGTGGCTGATATGCTCTGTGATTATCTTCTTTTTATTTTCTTTCTTTCTTTTAAAGCCACTTAATTCCCTGTGTGCCTCAGTTTCCCAGTCTTTGCAATAAAAGCAACCATTTATTCACTCCTTGGAGTTGGCTTGAGGCTGATTGATTTTCTTGTCCAACATCCCAAACAAAGTAGTGCTTCAGAGGAAAGCTGTTGATATAATCCCCCCTGCATTAACAAAATCCTTCCCAAAAGGAGCTTACATGGATGCTTCAGGGCAAAGCGTGGTTGGATTTTGATTGCTTTTCAGTGGCTTATAGACCCCTCCATTGGCTTCTGGGCTCCCCCAGCATACCTAAGTGTGGGTCTGGAGTTACAGGATCCCATGCAGTGAGCAGAGGGAACCTCAGGCAGCCAGATCAACCTTTCACTGAGATCAGAATTAGGTAATAGGCTACATCCGCAAGGGCATCGCGCAGCCTAGACCACATCCATGCAGGAATGCCACCCCATGCTCGGATCCAGGCCTTCTTCTGAGCAGATCTGGGGCAAGATCCAAATTTCTCATGCAATATGCTTTTCTGTTGCAGTCGAGAACCACAGTCAGCTCTGCTGGCTGTCAGTGGGAAATATCAATGGTTTGGGGCAAAACATGCCTGTCTTGAGAATGTGCATGAAGCCAATCTGCTCGTGTGGTGTTGGGACGTGAGCAAAGCTCAGAGCCAGGCGAGCAGAGGGCACACATCTGCATCTATGCTTTTGCTGACAAGGGGAAGTTTATGTGTGACTCGTGCATGGACCTGTGGGTGCTTGTGTCTGTTCCATCTCATCCTACCCTGAATTCAAATGAGCAACAAGTCATGCAGACAGCCTGAGAGAGCTGGGCTGGTTCAGCCTGCAGAAGAAAAGGCTCCTTAAGGGGAGACCTTAGAGCAGCTCCAGTGCCTGAAGGGGCTACAGGAAACCTGGAGAGGGGCTTTGGACAAGGGCCTGTAGGGACAGGCCGAGGGGAATGGCTTTAACCTGCCAGAGGGGAAACTGAGATGAGCTCTTCCCCATGAGGATGCTGAGGCACTTGACACTGTTTCTGTGATGCTGTGATTTATGCTTTAGATATAAACATAATGCACACAGATGCTGCTGTCTGCGTGTGTGGGCAGAAAGACTGCTCTGAATTTAGAGTTTGATTGGAAAAGGGGGTTTGTGCTTTGTGTTGTGCAGCTGCCACCTTGGGCTGATGGAGATCCTGTGCTTCAGTCAGAGCTGTGCTGCAGCTGATCCACAGACACAACACACAAGTTAAGGGACAGGTACTGCAGGAGCGGCTGTTGTCCGTGGTGTGGGTACCTCTCTCCTCCTCTTGGGATAATCCAAAACTACGGATTTATTATTATTATTAGTGGTGGTCAGGCACTACCACAACATCTTCTTTGCCTTACTGCATGCTCAGGGGAGAGAGATGCAGCAAGAGGAGGGATGCACTGGCCTCCTACCACCCTGATGTGCTCCTCTGGGCTGCGACCAAGCCCTGTTGCCCTGGGGGAAGGTGCCTGGTGCTGGCAGTGGTCCCCTGGCTGTGGTGAACCCTTGTCAGCATCCTGCCGTTGGGAATGTGCTCCTACCCCGCAGCAAAGGTGTGCAATGACCTTGTTTTGCTTTAAAAACCGAGAGGATTGGTGCAAACCGGTGCTGGTGTAAAACCAAACTGCAGGAGAGCTATGAAATGGAGAAGTGGCATTGGCCATCCGGTGTGGGGCTGGGCTTGCGGTCACCTAGCTTTGCTCCTCCAGCTGTGCCTGGAGAGGGTAAGTGCTATGATGCTCCCTGATCCCACGTGTGTGTGATCCTACATGTATGTGATCCTATGTGTGTCTTTGCCACTGCCCTCGTGCTCAGGTGCCATTTTCATTCTAGCAGGGCTGAGCCCCTGGCCCACTGCTCCAGCAGGAACACTTCCTGCTAGGAATAGCTCAGGTGGAGCCTGACCAGCCTTTTCCATCAGCATAAACGGTGGAACAGGACCCTAGTGTGTGTGTCTGGGACAAACCCATCACTCTCAGAGCTGTCCATACAGCAGCAGGACCCATGTGAAGCATCTGGAGCTGGGATGGAGCTCGGTGCCTGCTCCCTATGGATCAACCCCATGACAGTTTCACCCAGGGCCTCTCCCAGCCCGTTGCTGCCGCCCGTGTGTCCGTGGGTGCTGTTTTACCGGCCGGGGCTGGCGCTGACGATGGTGCCGCTTCGGAAACCTCAGCGTGAGGCGGCGGTGGGAGCCCGGGGGCTGGGGCAGGCCCCGTGGGGCAGGATGGGGTGCGATGTGCGGTGCCTGCCGCTGGCTCCATCCTGCATGTGCCCGGTGCCCCGGCCCCATGGGTGCCGGTGACAGCCCCGGTGCGGCCCCGGTCCCG
>JANHGB010007654.1:8522-30830 GCA_026283785.1 Coracopsis vasa
TCCGCAGGGCTGCTCTGAATCTCTTCTCTGCCCAACCTGTAGCTGTGCCTGGGATTGCTCCAACCCAGGTGTAGGACTTCATGTTGTAGGACTATCCTGATGTAGAACTTCAGGATAAAAGGGGTATATTGAATCAATGAAAATGGCTTGTCTGCACATTGCCTATATGGGCAGGATTCTGTCAAGGACTGCATTTGTCTGCTGGTATATCCAGTCTATTCTTGCTTCCTACCTATTTCCTCTTCTCTTCATTCCAAGATTTCATTCAAACCGTTGTATGAGCTGATCTTCTGTAATGCACATTTTATCCTCTGTAAAACTTTAAGCTCTCCATGTTGTATTTAGTTAGATTGTTAGAGCTCTTTAAAAGGTTATTCTTCTATTAAGAGGTGGCCATTTGAAAAAGATGATGCAAAAACCTAGAGAAGGCTGCAGTGATGCTAAAACAAACTAGCAACTAACATTTGAAACTAACATTTTCTCCAGAGTAAAATGTCAGTGTAGTGTTTCATGTTGTTTCTCTCCCTCTCCTTTTCATAGTGGCATTAAAGGCTAAGCCAGACATAGTTTCACTTCAATAATTTCAGAAGAAATTTTGAAACTTGGACACTTTTCACCAAAAAGCTACAGATGCTGTAAATTTTAAAAAATATATTTTGGGGTCCATCTTTAAAATGTTTAAGAGTCTAATGTGAAATAACTGCAGATGCGAAAGGCAGTTTTCATGTATTATATAACAATGAAATACTAATGGAAATGATCTGCTAGGTTTTACCGCTAAGGGGAATTCCTTTAAGAACGTATTAATTCTAAGTTCTTATTGGGTTTGATTAAAACACCGGAAGAAGTAGAACAACTTTGAACCAAGACTGTATAAATTCTACCTCTTTTAGTCATTGCAGCCGACCAGTATAGCACTAAGAATAGCCAAATCACAGAACACTGGTAGTGTTTAGCAATAATTTACATATGGAACAAATCATTGTATTTTGTATTCTTCTGTGAATGGTTGATTTACAGAAAAACGTAACGTAAAAAATGCATTTTTTTGCAATATGAGTTGCATGGGCAGCTGCTCACAGCTGATTTCTCCTTCTGGAATTGCTTAGCGATTAACATCATCTCATCAGGATGATGTACCAAGCCTGCCTTCACAGTTGGCACCAATTGGAAATCTTAGCAACAATCTGAGCAAACAGTTCAATGTTACTGGCTGTGTTTGCATGCAATGTCCCACTGCTTTGTTCTTCTGCACCATCCATCCATGGGTAGATGTAGTTGTATGTGTGAAGGTGTATTTAGGATCCTATAATTCCTCAAGTGGGGAAGGGAACCAAGTGCAGTCGTCAAAAAAAGCCCTGAGGACAGAGCTCCACCAGGTGAAGGACAGTAGTGCTATAACTATAACACTTCAGAAAAACCGTAACCATGGTATAGTTCAGTATGGGTAAACACTTTATTAAGTAGGCCATGGACCTGTCATCTCAGGCAAATTCCAAACTTCGAATGTCTTGAATCAAAGCCAAATATAAGATGCAGAAATGAAAGGATAATAAAGAAGATTCATTCTGCCCTTACTGATGGTATTTCTGGGTTTGGGGCAGAATAAGGTGTTCAGATTCCACAGCTGTAAAGTCTTCTATCTTTAAGAAAGGTTTTGCTATGGTTTAATTTTCTAAAACTTGAAGAAAAGGAATTAAACTAGACCTGAAGGGTTTTTTCTGATTTTGTCTTTTTTTTCAGTCTTGGAGCTGAGATTAAATTTTTATGGCTGAGTAGTAAATCTCTGGAACAGGGTTTCCTAAAGCAGAGACAACTCTGCTTTAATTATAGCATCTGCTAGGCAGCTATTATATTACAGCAGGACCCTTAACAGACTTTTCTTTTTAAGACCTTATTAAAGACTAACAGGACTTGCCATAATTACAGCTTGCTTTCTGTTGGGGGTTTTACCTGTCATTGAATGACTGACTAGTTTCCTTCTGCATGGTTTATTTTCCAGGAAGAATGTTTTTAGGTTTGTGTGAAATGTTTTAAAATGGATCTCAATACATCAAACATGAAGCACCTTCGGTATTATGCAGCTATTTCAGAAATCATATATGGAAAAATAAAACACTGGCACATTGTTCTAAGAAAGCTTTACCATCTGCAAAATTAACTTGTCACTAATTTTGCATGCTTCAGTTACCAGAAAATCTACCTCTCTGAAGCACTAAACTTTTTTTTTATCCCATTACATACCTATCTATGACTTGCATCTGAAATTGTTTCATCACTGATCTTGTTCTTTTGGTGCCTATATATTCATTTTTCATTTCGTGCTGAAAATGTTATGCCATCTGGTTACTTGCTTAATTTTGTAAAGAGAAGACTTCATTAATTTACGGTTTTAACTCCTGCACCTATAACTTCCATTTACTGGTGTATAGTTGTTGCCTCTCAATAGTTTAGAAACAGTTTGCTGGAGTTGAAATATTTGTATATATATGCCTTTCTCTCTTTAGATAGTTGCAAGCCAAAATATGGGGGAGGGTTTGGTGAGACTGAGAAAACACCCCATCCTAAACCATATGGCATCAACTACCAATTTTTCCCGTCTTGCATGTGAAAGATCCTCTCCCCTCCCCAGCTCTTTATGTGTGAATGTAAACTAGAACTTCATGGGTGCCCAAAAAAGGAAATTTCAAGCTTTGCAAATGCTTTGTTTGGATTAATAACATCTCCAGTCATATTTCTTTTATCCCGGGGGGCACAAACATTACTTAATAGCAGTATAATAACCTATTTAATATGCTGTGGTAAAAATGCCTTCTGCTAGCTAAATCTTAACAAATTCTTGTTGTCATATTTCAGCAGTAATTTATTTTCTAGACAGGAAAGAGGAGTTTTGAAACTAATAGAACATTGATTTAAACAGTGGAAAGTGTATGGCATTCTAAAAATATTACTTGTTTACATATATGTGATTCTTCAAAAGCATAGACTGCAGTGTTGGTCTCTTAATATTAACTTCTTCTGTGTGAGGCAGTGACAGAGTTTATTCACTGACCCAAAGCACTAGAAAACTTCCCACAGCACTTCACAAAACCTGACAAACAGAACTGCTTTTTTCTTAATGGTATGTTACATCAATATGATGTCTCTACCTAGGTGAAGCTGGCTATCTGGAATCTAAGGGAAAAGGGGTTGTGTTTGTTTTGGGCTTTTGGTTTGTTGTTATTTTGTTTTATGGGTTTATTTTTAGCATTTCAGAAGAGTACCTTGGGGCTTCAGAAAGCCTGGGAACTGATGAAAGACTTGCTGCCTGGGGAGCTTCATTAGGAACCAGTGGTGGAGGGGGCAGGCTGGCAGGGAGGGACCTGCTCTGCAGCTGGGCAAGGGGAGCCCAGGGCTTTAGAGGAGTTGGGGTGGGAAGAGGACCCCTGCAGTTGGGGTGCAGGTGATGGGGAGCTGACAGCAACCCTGGGCAGCATGCTCTCATGCTGTTTCATCCCATGAGTGATTTACTCTACCTACATCCAGTCAGAAACACAATCAGTTAAGCAACCTGGGTGGGGTTTTTTGGGGTTCTTTCGAGAGGTTCAATGCTTATAGCGGGAATCACCAGCTTCACATCTCAGAGCCTTTAAAATAGATGACATTTTGGGGAATGCTGTGCCACAAAATACGAGAGGCTAAAAGACAGTAATGACCAGAAAGGAAGCAAATCCTCCCAGAAACAGCAATCAGGCATGGGATAGTTTAATTGCTGGGACTTTGGAGAAAAAAGGTTGGGCATCTGCTGTTGGACAGAGTTAAAGATACTTAAGTTTCCAGATTATAAATAGGCCCTGAGTATATTTGATAATACAGAATCACAGAAAAGTTGGGATGGGAAGGTGCTTCTGGAGATCACTTAGTCCAACCACCAGGTCATGCAGGCTCAGCTACAGCAGGCTGGTCAGGGTCATGCCTGGTTGGGTATTGATTATCTCCAAGGATGGAGACTTCATGACCTCTCTGGTCAACCTATGCCAGTGTCTGATCACCTTCAACATATAACAAATTCTACTTATGTTCTTCATGTTTCCTGTATTTCAATTTGTGCCCATTGCCTCTTGTCCTGTTGCTGGGCATCACTGAGAAGAGCCTGGCTCCATACCCGTTCATCCCCACATCAGATATTTATGCACATGGATAAGATGCACCCCCTGAGTCTTCTCTTCCCTCATCCACTCAGCTCTCTTCAGCCTCTCCTCACATGACATGATGTCTTTAGGTACCTGGTTGCTATCCAGGCACCAAGATACTATTGAAAGTGGTCATCTTTGGAGTATTCTGGGAATTTCCCATGTTTGAGGAACACGTTTGACTCACCCCATGTTTGTATGGCTGTGTCTCTGTTGCGAGATAAAGAGCTTCTTTCTCTTCAAAAATGAATGTTGACCAGGACGTTGCTGCTGCCTCACAGTACAGAAGTGTCACATTGATATCCGAACAGACAAGGCTTAGGGCCCACACCTTTCTTGTCAGAAGCAGATGGATAACGTCTCTCTTTTCCCCATCTCTTGTTGCTGTGTTGCTATAAGAGAGAGCCTTAGGAAAAACTTGAATTCATGATGTCCTTGCTTTGCTTAGAAATTAAATTATTTTAAGTTTATGGGTAATGTGACTGCCTGGTTAGATTCCTGCTTCACAGCTGGGGCTGCTCTTCCCAAGAGCACCCTGTGCTAAAGGTGCTCAGTTTGGGTGAATGTGCAATGTGCAGTAAACTCAGTAGGATTTCTCCTCAGCAGTATTGGGTTGAAACTGAAACACCATTATTTATGTTGTCAGTCAGAGCTGGGTTTTAAATCACAATTGTCCTGCGTTTAGGAAAATTAGTACATATCTCTGTAGCATTGGAGGCATTATTGTCTCTGCTTAAAAACTCTTCTTAAGCACAGAGTATTTGTGTTTGCTAAGGAAATCATAGTGGAAGATCTTCAAACTAACTGTTTGCAAAACAGTCTGAGATCTTTAGAGGGAATGACAGTATAGTTCTTAGGCTCAGTACAACTGAGCTGTCACATATCTATTGGCTTTCACTTTCTCTCTTCCTTCTTCAGTCGTTCCTCACTCCAGCTACGTGGTTAAGTCTTCATTCATCTTCTTGTTTCATTCCTGTTTCTATTCTCCATCTTCTTCACATGACCTGCTGTGCCTGAGCACTGCTAATCAGCCCAGGGTTACTCTCCTGTCCATCAAAGTCCCTTCTTGAGAGCTGGTCTTCCCACTCACTTAGAGCTCCAGCTGTGTTGATAAAATAATATGCACAATATTATCACTATCATGGCAAAGCTTGCTGTACTGCACTCAGTCTGTTCCATTCTCGGTGGGGCAACAAAGCAATAAGCAATATGCTTTATCGAGGAAGCATAAACAATTACCTCTTTAATGGGAGTCTTGAAAAAATATGGAAATAGCATGCAAAAATACTGCATTGCACAATTGCTGTTTCAGAAAATGAGCGATGTCTGTAATAATTTAGACATGTTTTCCTGTCTTTTTGCTTGTTAAGCATTTCTCCTAAATAACTATTAGTACTTTAGCTCTGGTAATATTGATTTGCTTGTGTTTGTTCTAGCTTTGAAATAAAATGGTTATTCATATTCTGTTATTGATACAGCATAGTGGTTGCCTGGGATATTGAGGAATACATTTTAAAATCCATCATGAAGATTTTCCTGTAACTGTAGCTGTGATGTTTTCTCTGGTTTACACCATGTTTATTTTTTCTTTAGGAGTTGTTTGCAAAATTATGGTGAATGGAATTTTCTTTTCATGTGACCAAGTACTCTGCATCTTGGCAGCACTCGCAAGTGCAAGGATGGCAGGGAAAGTTAGGCAGCCTTTGCCTAAGCGTTTTCAAAGAAAAGCATCCAGGAGCAGAGGTTTGAAATAACGTGGCCTGAGGTCAGGAATTTTTTCTTTGGAAAGTCAGTAAAGAATATGCTTATCTGCAGTGGGCAAGAAGCCAGGGTTTTTTAGGTGCATATGTGCCAGTGAAGGAGGAAAGCGTAATGGGCAGTGTTCTGTCCAGTGTCATTTCCTAAGCAATGCAAGTTAATAATAAAAGATTTGGGCCATTTTTCAAAAAAGAGATGATATTCACTGTCAAACCTTCATTTATTTTGGTGAATTAGAAAATACAATGGTAGGAGAATATGCATCATTTAATTCCATTTGAGCTCGCATCATGCCTAACTGAAAGACAAATGTATTCTTGACATCTGGCACTTACTGTATAGCTCCGAAGCGGTGCAGTTTTGGTGGACAGTGAGGAAATCTGCTAAAACAAGAAGGTGTTTGTTTGAGAGAGAGGGTTGGGAGAGGAACGCGGGAAGGTCCCACATGCAGAGATAACCCCTCCTGGGTGGTTTTTCATGTTGTACCTGCGTAGGTGGGGCATTCCCCTTCTGCTCCGGTGCTGCTGGGTGCCTTGTCAGTGCATGCCAGGAGCCTGAGACAGTCCTTGGAAGAGCATCTGCCCCCCATAACACAGTTGGGGCTCAGCACCAGAGCAGAGTCATCTGTTTTATCCCAGCACACATTTACATTCCACAGGTCCAGGAAACTGTCTGCGTGACCACCCAACGCCTGGTGTTTAAAACTGATCGGACTGGCAGCACAGCACTTCACATCCAGCTGCGCTGCGCACACAAACTCCCCAGCCTCTGTGCTGGAAAGTGAGCTGGGAAGGATTTTTTTAGACATTGCTTTTGGAGCAGGTACATTCCTGCATAGGCAGAATGTCCAAACCCTCTCGCTTGGCTCGACCTCTGTCAGCTAATACAGCTCCTAAATCGCCTTTGTCTAGGAAAGAAGATTTTAACAGCCGACCACGAAAAATTAGGCTAGGTGAAAAGATTTTGAGAGCTGGCAGCGAAGGAAACCTGGTTAAACAGCATCAGCAAGAGCAGGTGGAAATCACAGAAGGGCTTGTGCCACGGAGGGCTCCTTTCCTGAAAGGTAACCGGTTATTTCATGCTGCAAAAGGAATAACCAAATGCATTTGCAGTAACTGTCTTTCTAATAAACCCCAAACATCAAACGTTGTAGAATAGGGGGTGTGTATGTATGTGTGTATATGTGTGTGTGTATTGTTTCTAAATGACAGATTCCGGTACATAAAGCATTTGTTTTGAAAATAGAAAGACTCAAAACATTTTTGTTGTACATTTGTGGCTGATTGCTGTATACAAGCTAAAAATGTTGAGCTGTCAAAGTGGTAAATCACAATCTTTTACAGTCTATATGTGACCGTGTATCGTGAAGCTTTATTTGAAATGATAATTTGAAATTATTAGCAAGCATGAGAAAGATTAAATAACGTGAGAAAATAGATATCAGTGCAGGCACAGAATCTCATTCAACCTTGCAAGTAAAACTCCTGTTCATGGGTCCTTAAAAGGCAGCTGTGAGTTGATTTCTTGTATAAAAACTAAACAGATCAAGTGTATTTGGAAAGGCTTATAAGCTTTCAGAATGCAAACAAATGTGGAGGATAATATAAGATTATGATCTACTTTCACTGATCTGTTGAGCAATGAGCTGCAGGAACATTACCATTGCCTCTTTTTAACTTAGTTTTTGTTAAAGTAGTCCTTACAACTGCTTTTAAAAGTAGCCATTTGATCTTCATGGTGAAATATGAGGGTAAGTTACCATTCTATTTGGAAATAAAAGTAGTAATATTCCAATTGAACATTTAATAGGTTTTATATTTAAACATGAATGAGAAGCAGAATCCTTTCAATCTTAGATAGAAATTGCTACCCCTCTGTCCTAAATCCATAGGAAAAAGAAGTGTAAATTGTAGATCTTCGTAACTTGAAACTGTGTATTTTCATTTCACGCACATGGCATCCAAGGTCACAGTTTTTATTCCTGGCTGAATAAGGTTTAAAAGATTTTTTTTTTCCCTGCAATATGACTTTTATTATTTCACAAAGGAGGGAGAAGTGATGACACCTAATCTTACTGAGGGAGATGGATGATCTGTTTGTTTCTACAAAGGAAACTGGGTCTGAAGCACTTTATTAAAGGCAGAAGAGAGCAAATAGAAAAACTGGATGTGGGAGGGCTTAAACTTCTCAGCTCACTCACTGAGTGTATTTAGGGATGTAATGTGGAAACTCATTTTTGATCTTGTGAAATATGCAAGAAATTAAAACCTTTATTCTCGCCCCCAAAAAACCCCAGATTTACAATTTTTCTGCCCTGGTAACCAAATATTTATTGATGCCATAGTAAATGATGTTTCCCAGTCAAGTTCTTAAAATTTGAAAGCGTTAAAATTTGAATGCCTTGTAACTGGGTTTTTTTTCACCCAGTTAAGGGTTTTTAAGCAGTAGTTCGTACCCTTTGTGTTCTTTCATTTATTTGGTGCCTTGAGAAAAAGAAGTTATGTGGGATTTACAGAATAGCAAGTGTGTCCTTTTAAGGGATGTGATTTTTGTGGATCTCTCAGAGGCCTGCTTTTACTCGTTTTATTTAAATGGTTTTGGGCTATACAGTGCTTTGCAACTAAAAGCAAGGGTTGCACTCACCACTTAGTGTTTTAGGTGAGATTTCTCTAAAAGAAAAACCTAGTGGCTGTCAGCAGAGCTGCAACCTGGCATGTGCTTTTAGTATTTATAGCATTACGCTTACTGTTTTCTGGAGCGTGAATTAATACCTGTTATGTACTGGCTTTCTGCATTGGGATGATTTGTGTATGTTAGGCAGGATGTTACTGTGAGTTGTTTTTGCAAGGCATGTTGAACACCAAATGTTAGTGTTTTTGAAGGGATATATAAGGGTGATGGAAATGCAGAATGTGTGGCTTTTCTCTGAAAATGGGATCGGATGGATGGCCCCCAGTGGAGTCCAAGTGCTGGCCAAAGTGATTTGGAAGATGATTCGTGAGAAGCAGTGGAAAAGCTGGATGGTGAAAGGGCAGCAGATATGGCAGAAGGCAAAAGAATCAGTGAAGGGTACAGGAGCTGCAGGGCAGTGCCCAGGGGCCGAGGTTAAGTGCGAGTAGCAGGTGAAGGTGCTCGTGGTCTTGAAAAGGAATAGAAGCAAAGCGGGAGAGGTGCCAGAGGGCAGGTACCAGCTGAATGTGATGGCTGAAAAAGGGAGCATAGTGAGGGGAGGCTGAGAGCTCCCATGGAAGAGGACTTGTGACTGGAAGAGGAAAAAATGGCAAAGGTGGAATGGATTTTAGGAGCAAGTGGGTTAAAGGGGCTTGGATGGGGAAGTGGGAGCATGAGGCTCTGTCAGGTGGGAAGCGGGGTCCTGAACAACCTGATTGTGGAAGGGGAGATCTGTTTGACCAACCTTCATCTCTTGTCATGCAATGTCATTGAAACCCCATGGCCTTGTGTGTCTGTGTTAAAATCCTGCTCTGTGCACAAGAGATCAACCTATGGCTGCTGGACTAGTTCCTATTAGTGAGCTTTACATGTCTTCATGAACAACATGATGGCATTTCTGGTTTCTTTCAAATTATTTTAAATTAAAACCAAAGATATTACATGCATGAATGATGTCAACAGACAGTAATCCAGCAAAGCTCAGTGCTTAACAGATAGGGAATCCAAAACTGCAGTTACAGTTTTAATGGGACTGTAAAGAATGATAACTCATTTTAATTACTATTCTGTGTTGGGTTGTTTTTTTTTTTTCCTACAGGATTCCTGCCCTGCGTTGCGCATGGAGGAGTTGTGCTTAACTGATAAGTTGGATTGTATAAGCAGGGAGGCAGCTTGTGGCAGAGAGAAAACCAGTCTTTATAGGTAAAGCCATTAAAGGCTGGAGTGAATTTCTCTCTGCCACAGGTGTTTGACATACTGCCTCAACTTTCACAGGGGAGTACTGGCTGTGTGGATGTGCTTTCTGGTTTAGTTTTTGGATGCGCAAGTCTGAGACAATGGGTTCTGATTTGCAGTGCTAGACACACAGAAGAGTAACTGCAATCAATGTCAGCTGCGGTTTTATTGCATGAAGTACTCTATAATATAAAGGACTCAAGAAGGTCATCTTGTATTTAACTGTTACCCTTCACCTGAATTTAATGACCATAATTTCTCTGGATGCTAGCTTCTCATCTTGCTAAAAAGGGTAGAAGGGGTAGAATAAGATTCTCAATTTATAGGGACTGTTGTGAGAATGGCATTTCACAAATATTTACCTACTTTAATACAGTAATAAGGACTACTGAGGCACAGGCTGCAAAATTTGTTGCTTGCTTTTCAGACCAAGGCCTGACATGCATGTGGTATGTAAACCCTATGTCCACATCCAGAATAGTTAAGATGAAGCGTTTGGCTCCATGTGTGTGAAATGAGCCCTCTTCATTTTGTGCAGAGAACAAGGGAATGACCTTCATCAAGGATGGGGGATGTGCAGATAGGGACAGACTCAGTGCATGTGCACGTGGGGTGAGACAGTCTGAGTTTTGGCATTTCCCATCTGGAAAGTGGCTATCTCTGCGAAGTCAACATCATTTTTGGATTTGCTGGTTTGAAAAAAATGGAGATAGGTAAACCTTTCATTTTTCATTCTCTCTTTCAAGACTGAATCACTTAAAATATGATTTTTTTACCTCTGGGATGTGTTACTGATAGAAGAACTTTATGAATTTCTGTCACCCATACTTTCCTCCAAGAAAACCAGAGAATATACTAATGACTGTCTTTTCAATTTCCTTTCTGTATCCCATTTTATTGACTTTTGATATTTGCTTTATTTGGCTTTACATCGTTTCACTTTGGTTTATTTTTCGCTCTGTTTTTTACCATTAGATTTTACTCCCTGGTTTCTCCTCTGCACTTTACCTTGCAGACTATGGTAATTGAAATGCAAGGCCAATACCTTTATACTAAAATTCTTGGTCTCATATTCAGTTGGATCCAAAACTAGACGAAACCTGTTTCTCCCATCCCTAGTTATTAGATAGGGGCCAAAGGACTTTAGGGATATAGTGGATTCATATCTATGGCCTCTTCATGCAAAACAAGCAATAAAAGCACCATAGATATTGGAATGAATTATATTTCCCCCATTTTATTTTTATGACAAACTCCAACTTAACAATAACTATAATCCAGCGGTGTATTACTAATTATCTCCAAGCTTGTTATGGTTTTTAAATAAAGAGCTATTGAATCATGGGCAAAGTTTGGAAACTATTCTTTTTGGCATTCAAATAATAGCATGGAATGTTTAAGGCCAAGAACTTCATCTGTCAGGAACTTCAATTTCACAGCATTTCCTGACAGAGATATACCTACAAATACAGAACACATGTAAGATTACTGGTTAGTCTTCCAAGGAAGTCCATTATTAAAAGAATAGGAAAGCAAAGAATATTTGTATTTAGCCTACAGTATTTTTGTTTCCTCTGAAACTGTTTAATATTCATCAAGACAGAGAACATGGATCTTATAAGTACTTGTATATGTAAGTGTTCATTATCTCACAGATTTAATGCTAGTTGTCTTCTTTACTGCCAGTATTTATTTTTATTAGTTTTGATTTTAAATTGCAGAGTTCTTACTGTGATCTCTAAATAAATAAATAAATAAATAAATGTAAATTTTTGCTGTCTTGTGGAATAGTCCGAAAAACTATAATGAAACTAGGGTTGGTAACAAATATGTTCATCCTAATATGGTTAACTCTTCAAAATTTTAAGCTTGAGACATAACTTTGCAAATCGATAAGGAATGTATGATTTCATTTTAGTATATTAGTATTAGAAATGAAGAAATAACATGGACCATTAGACATCAAAATTCAAAAGAGATCTATATAAAAACTTTTCAAGATGGAAAAGAACATTATTAAAATAACTTGGAATTTATAGTTGCATTGTGGAAATAGGGATGAGACAATAGACATTCTTTCATTGCCTGTGTACATTTATTCCTGGAGCAGTTGATGTATGACTTCACCTGGAGGATGAATAGGGCAACCGAACATGCTTCCTTCCAATTAAGATTATGCAGTATATAAACTGGAGTTATGGTTATTGAAAACTGAATGTCTGGACATTTGTTTAGGTAAGGAATGATAGGCCAACCTCTGTTCTTATTTGCTGTGAGATCATGACTCAGACTCAAGCGTGAAGTATACATTAGCTTTTTTTAAGCATGATTTCCTGCAAAAATTGGTCTTGTCAAAACACCCTGGCAGGCTTTCTTTCATCAGTAACCTTTTTACCCATTATCTGAATTTGTACAATTATGATGGAGAGGTAAGCATCTCAAAAATACTGCATTTCTATGATATACGGTATGCATTGTATGCTGTATAGGATACTCTGTTCTGTACCTGTCATATAGTACATGTCTATATTTTTCTATAATTTTGTGGAAAATTGCTGGCTGGATGGAGAAGGAAGACCTGATTAATATCATATTCAGTGAAAAGCTGCAGTGTGTGCTCAACTCTTCTTAAACATCAGAGGGTTCACATGTGGGTGAGACCTCATGAAAGCCATACCCCAGGGACAAGCTCAGGTTGTAGTTCACAGCTCTGACAATTCACCAGAGAGGCAAATTCAAAGTGTGGAAGAGATTGTGTGAATTCTGATGGGAACTTTTTCAAGCTGAATGCATGCTGCACCCAAAGTATAATTCAGTTTACAAAGTCAGTAGTCAATCACAGGAAAAAAAAAGATGTATTGGAAACCAAGCTACAGTAGTTGCACTGCTTGCAGAACTATTTTTCAATTGCAAAAGTATACCCACTTTGAAGTCTCTTCCTTTGGGACCTGGCAGGATTGGAAAGAAAGCACTATGCATTGCCTTGGGAAGCTCAGGCTCTTCCATTTCTAATACTATAAGGTCTAATAACAGGGGATGGGAAAAAAACTCCACCAATTCGCCCTCCCCAACTCAATAAAAGCGTAAATCATCTAGATGAGGGGATTTTGGAAAAGGCACTATTTTGGGGGAAATTAGGTATAATTTTTTTGAAGACTGATTTTTTCTTTATATCTTCCTGAAATCAGTCAGAGGTGTTGAAGTTTAGAATAAATTAAGGAAATGAACAGCTGACACATAAATATTCCTCATTAATAAATCCTTGTTCTATACCATAACTTAGCAATATCACTTTGCCATATGTAGAATGTAAGAATATATTTCATATAGAGTATATAACCTTTTATGTATATGCAAAATTATAGTGGTTTGACAGTATAGTGCAATACCTAAATGCCTCGTCTGAATTGAAACCATAGTATTTTGGTATTAGAGGTTTCAGTAGATGCCAGTCAAACAGTACTGTGTAAATCTGGACTAATTTTGCAAAATTTGGATGAGAAGGCTCAGAAATATTAGTCCTATTGTCACAAGCCCATCAAGTCCAGTTGTTTCTGCAAAACAATTCTTTTCTGTCCAAAATTGACCCTGTAAATATAACATGTATAACTTTTGAGTGTCCTGTTATCAAAAGAAGAGCTAGAGTTTGTAGTTGAATCTTTCAGATTTATGCCTTTATTTAATGTTGTGGATATTCTAGTAGAGTAAAATGGTACTTTGTAAATTCAATTTTACTTAGTTTATTTGTATGATAACAATACAGGAATTGTTCTACAGTTGAGACATTCTTGTATGGAAGTGGAAAGAACAACATGCAAATTTGATAAAAAGAAGTAGCAATGGCCATGTATTTAATATCTCTTGTATTTGATATGCTTATGTATTTTTTCTTTTTTGGTAGATGGACTGTAGTATTCCAGTCTGAAAGTCAGCTCCTATCTTCTGTTGTTACTCTTGCCCACTGGTTAAGTGATGAGATTGATGGAACTTTATTTAATCCAAATTTCCAGCATTATCTGAAGCCCTATTGCATGGTTTTGAAAAGAGTCTTTGGTTTAGGGTGCTTGTGGTGTGGTGGGATTACCCAAGCAGCTCCACAGCAGTGGATGGCTGTTAGAAACTGGTATCAGGCAGGATCAGAACTTTTCAGCTGAGCTTCTCTGGGAGATGCGAATTGTCTTTCAGTCAAAGCATTGTTTGAAACAGTTTTCTTTGTATGATCTTTCCTGGAATTTGGATTCTGAGGAATCTTAGTGGACTCAGAAGTCTCTCGGTGAAACCAGACCTCAATATCCATACACAAGCAGTGATGCCGATGAAAGCGTCAATACACTGAGCTCCTGAAGAGTCCACTTGTTACCCTCTGGAGTCTCTCAGGTTAGCTCATGTCTCCTCTGAAACAGGATTTTCAGATGGTATTCAAGTGCTGAGTGCAGTGAAAGGATTATATTGCATTTCTTGCAGACAAATATTTGTAAATCCTAGTGCAAGTACATTGTTTTGCACAATGGCATGGTAATGTTTTAAGCTTCTGATTAACTCCTAGAGCCATTTTTGCTGGTAATCATCTTTTAAGTCTTCTAGGCATTTATAGGGTTTCTCCCTGCCCTTGAAAGATGATCATCCTAGCTGATCTTAATTCCTAAATCCCTTCATGTATTTTAAGGGCAGACACAACATTGGCCCTTTTCAAATCTTCTGATATTTCACCCATTATGAGTGAATTCAGATAAATATTAAGAACACAGATATTTTCATCAGTTCTTGGAGTGCCCTAGGAAAAGATCCATGAGATCCAGCACCCTGTCTCATTTCATTCCTTCTCTATTTAGATTTTGTTGCTATTATTAATTACAAAAGATGCATCATCACAGCTGGTCCTCTTAGTGAAGTCTGTCTGATATGAGAAAGGCATTCAAAATTTTGCTTTCCCCATGCCATTTGTTAGAAACTGTCTTTACCCATTGAGTAATGGATCCATCTTTTCTTTGCTTTTCCTCTGACTACTAAGGCATTTATGCAATAAGGAAGTCACCCAGGCCTGATGCTCATTTTAAGCAAAGGGAGAAGAGTTAGGGAGCAGTCATGATTTCACATTATTTTCTCTGTCTGAAAAAATAAATGAAGCAGTTATTAATGCTGCCTAAAAAAAGAAAAAAAAGAAGAAAAAAAAAGAAAAAAGGCAAAGCTGCAAATACATGAAAAATCAAAACATCTGGAATGCACAGGGTATTAATGTAGAGATATCTAAGAATAGGCAAAGTTGTACTATTAGTGGGGAATGTGTGTTTTATGATAGCCTCTTCCTGCTGACATAGGCTGTGCTTGTGCCCTGGTTTGGATAGCATTTATCTTGAGCCTGATACTTTGAGTTTGTGAACAGGATAATGCCTTTGCTGCAGTTCGGACATATGAGGGGCATCCTGGGCAGTGAAAACCTTGGAGAAAGACACCCTCAGCCTTCTGACTTCCAAAATTCAGATTCATCTGAAGTGTCAAGATGCGTGATAGATTCAGTTCAGTTGCTTGAAGTCAAACTTTTTTGCGCCTTTTGTTGGAAGACACAGGAAAGTAGGTTTAGCCAGAGAAGAGGTAGCTGCAGCCCTTGCTGTGTGAGGTGCATGCACTGCCTGGCTAACATGCAAGCTTCAGAAAGAGCTATCCTGCGTGACTGCATCTTGGCCATAATCCTACAGAGCCTGAGCCAGCAGTTAGGACATGAAACATGCATTGCCTTCTATTGACACTGCAGATTTATCTTTTGGATATTATGTTCTGCCTGGCTTGAGATGCTCCCTCTGTCCCATTACATATGGTTGCCTGTGTCCAGTGGTTAGGACCTGTCTCTCTTTCAAATCTCAATTTCATTAGGTCAGAGGATAAATACAAAGCATTGCACTGGTGTGGGTGATCAAACAGCACCTAAAGGGGTTAAAATTAATCCAGCAGTTTGAGACCAAAGTCTAGCTCTCCTAAAGATGTTTCCAACACAACAAGCCCTGTGCTGCTCTATCAGTTATTATTTAGTGACACAGATTTCTCAATGAAGACATGAGGGCATGATATATGACCTCATCCACATACTGGCTGTTCTAAGCAGTGTTAAAATCATGCGTTCGGTTCATGCACTAGCCATATAAACTCCCATGTTACACTTAGATATTTTCCAGCCTACACCTCTAACTCTGCCATTTGCTTTTTGTACTGATCATGTGCACACCATTTGTAATTAACTGAGGCTCATCTACCACCTCCCTGTATCTCCCATTGTTATAGTGTACACACTTATGTGATCAAGTTTATCTCTGTGCTGCTGATTTACCTCTTATATTACCATTTGATCACAGTTCAAGTACTTATGCTTCCTTTTCTTCAAGCTTGAATAGCTGAGGTATCACTTTGAATGCCAGCGTGACCTCATTGGCACTCACTGAACTCTTCCTTCACAGAGCTCTGTAGCTCATGCCTTGAGTTCTGCAGTGTTTTGCATTGTCCATAGTTGGACAAGAGGTTTGATATGGGGAAGACTGCAGCTTTTGGGCAAATCAGACTACTGACATGAAAAGATATATCTGCAAAACCTCAGAAGCCCTTCAGGATCAAGAAAATGGTTTAGATTGTACTGCCCTGTATGATGGTTAAAATAGATCATTATGGCACCAAAACCATTCTTTATTTCCCTGTGTAACACTTATGCATGAGGCAGAGTGTACCTCTACACAAGACATCCACCTACAGAGGAGGTAAACACATGCAGTTCCCATGAAAGTTTCTGGGGGGCACAGTGGTAATAGTAAGAGCAATGTAAATATCAGATTGGAGTTAGCTGGTCAGGAGATGGTTTTAAGTAGAAAACCAGTATAACTAGAACTTAACTTGCAGATGACTAAGCGCAAAATACATAGCCGTAAAATACATAGCTGGCAAAGCAAGTGGATGCTCCCTGCACTGCTTAATAAAGCAGAGAGGAAACCATTTTCCTGAGCACTTGTGATGTGTAAACAGAGTTGATTTTGTATGTCCACTGAATGCAGATTATCCCAAGCTAAGAGGCTTATTATGTGCAAGCTACAAGAGTTATAAGACACAGCTCAACTTGGTTCTTGAGTTGAGTATAATACCCACAAAGTCAAAGGTTCACAGGGTAAAGTGAGTTTGTACTCTTCCTTTTTATGCTGCCCTGGAAAGCTTCTGCTATGTTGATACCCCTTATAACACAATTGAAGTAATAGGTAAATAGAGGGCACTGAAATAGCTCTGGAACAGAATCTTAGATATTGAAAATATTCTTTTCTTTATAATCTCAAGCTTTCTATCTGAAAGATAAATACAGAAAGGTCACTATTTTCTTCTTGGAAGTTTGCAGAATGGTTGCATACTTAATCAAGAAATCCTGTTAACAGGTTTTCGTAATATAAAGTTAAAACAGTGACTTTTTTTCACCTGAAATATAAAATAATGTTTTCTCATTGCCTGAGGAAATGTATTTAAATGAACCTTATTCTCTTTGGAGTGTGTTGTTTGGTTGTTTGGGTTTTTTAATACCATCAATCTGATATTGTATCACTGCATGTAAATAGAAGTGCAAACAATACTGGTGCCAAGTAAGCTAGTTTTGTATTTTTAGGAGTTCAGAGACTTATCAGTCATACAGGTATTTCTCCATGAAAGATATCTCTGTTCAAATGCTGCTATGTCCTAATATAATTAAAAGCATAGCAAAGAGAGTTTAACTTACCTAAATATCTTTGGCTTGTTTTCCACGCTCTTACAAGTAAACTAGTCTTTGCTAGGTAATTCTGACACAGTTCTGGAGAGTGATTGTAAATAACCCACTGCCATGCTTCTCTTCAAAACTGACAAAATTAGGGAATAGTCATACTTGGCATCAAGGCAGCTGCTGCTAATTAGCTGTATAGTTTGCAGAGGACAAACCAATTCCTTCCTGTTTGACTGGCAAGTTATCTTACCCCAGTGTAAATTAAAGATTTCAGTGGTATTCCTAGATGCACAAAATCCCCTTGGGTGCCTTACTGATGCAGCCTCCTTGAACATAACACTGATCTTGCTGCTTGTTCTGAGGGTATTAGGGGCTGCTCTCTCATCCAGTATGTTAGGGAGCTACTCCCTGAAATAATCTAGGAGCTTCATTCAGTAATATCCTCCTGTTTCAAGGATTGGGGAACAGTGGCAATAGCCTTGATCTCTCCTTTTACTCATGTGCTAAATCTATGCTATGCATCCACAGATAAAAATGGTGGTCTGTAGTCGTCTTCTGTATTTAGTAATTCCTGTTCAGCCTTGCATGAAAACTGTAATTTTTCAAGAAATCAGACTGGACTGCATTTTTTTTAGTCAAATAGTCACTGAAAATGCAGAAAATCATCCTTTGTGAAAAGAAGGAAGTTTGTACCAGTGCAAAGCCCAGATCTTCAGAGAGGAAAATGTGGGAAGTTCCAGGCTACTTCCCTGGTGCGTGGTACAGAACATCGCTCCATCACAGCTGGCCCACAAGGATCCACATAGGTGAACTGCAGTAGTAGTTTAATAATGATTTCTATATTTTCTTCTCAGTAGCAACTCAGGAGTTAAATTTCACATGGTATGTTACAACTAGAAGCACCAATTTGGATTTCTTTAGCCTCTTTTCTGTCCATAAACACAAGTCGTACTGCAGGTGCCAGGGTGAAGATTTTTCCAAGCCCTCTGTGAAAATATTGGTAGTACATAGCAGGCGCAGCCTTAATTTTTGCTCTTGATCACTGTGTGTTTAAATATGCAGTCCTAACACCAGTTGGTCTTTTGTCTTCCTTGAGAAGTTGTGTAATGCTTGTCAATGCGTTCACTTAAGCTATATCCACAGCAGTTGGAGTTCTTCTGTGCCGCTCCGTGGCATGTAGCAGCTCATATCTTTATGTCCTATGTAATCTATATATTTATTACATATAATAATTCTGATAAAATGTCATCTTTCAAGCAGAAGCCTTGTCATGCTGCATATTTGAAAGCCAAACCCAACATTTACTGATCATTTTAAAATGGTGCTGATAGCATGTGTGGCCGATGAGCTTACGTGTTCAGTAGTTTCTCAGACACTGCTCTGGAGAGATATGAGAGGAAGTTTGCCCAAGTGTCCTTATCTGTTCAGGAGGCACATCATATCTCAGAGCAGTAAGGAAATGCAACCAGCTGATGGGACTAGATATTCTTGCATCATTAAAGAAGCTAATATATGAGATGAAAGATCCTGTAGATTGTGACAGGACTATTTAAAGAGAATTTCTTAACCCTCTAAAAAGGTTTTGAGTAAGTTCATTTCTCATTTTCATCTGTATGCTTGCTTAAAGGACGTTAAAAGTAAGTACAGATCCACTTACAGTTTAAATCACCTTCCATGCATATGTTTGCTGCAGATGCCATGAAGGTATGTGATGACGGTAGAAGGGGCTGACCTGCAGACAGTGTCAATGTGGAATTGCCATCTGCTCATTGCGAGGTCTGAGAATCCCTGGTCAAAAGAGCACATTGAAAAATGTGTGCTTCAGTATGTGAAAACACAGGCACAGCCTGGTGTGGACGGAGCTGTGAGGACTCCCTCACCTTAGCCATGTACCAGGGTGCCTTTAAGGGAAACAGGACTCCAGCAATAGCAAGGTTTGGGTGGTAAGCGAAAGGCACTGTAAAGGGAGGGGGTGAGGTGTGTTTTAGGAAAGTCTTCAGCAGCTGAACTCTGACTGAGTCAGAATCGTTGGCAAAATCTGTACCTTCTTTTCACCATGTTGATATATGGTTAAAAGTACTTAAAGCTTATGTAAAGAATTCTGGAACTTTTAAATGAAAGCTGATATACAGGCAGACAACATTACTAATACTTTCCATGGAAAAAGTGAATAAATGTCTGATAACACTTGTGTTGAATGTGGTAAAAATACTGTATAAGATCTCTTAAATTTCCACAAAATTATTCCTACAGAAATTGAGACAAATACCTTTTTAGTCTTCAGTGATTTTCTAAAGAATACATTCAGTAACATCAAAACTGGTTCTAAATACTTCAGCTTTAATTTTCTGAATTATGAGAAAAATTGAATGTTCGCTTTTTCCAAGGATTGAAGGAAGTATGCCTGAGCCCTGAGCTTTTCTCTTTTACTTTCTCAGCTCACTGCAACTGGACTTAAAATAGACTTGACGTAAACAAAGAAAGCACCCCAAACATTTATTGTATTAGGAGATCTTATCACGGGCAAGTGTTGTAAAATCAGTGGTGTGTTTAAGCCCCTTGGGATCCTGGTAGCTAGGGAAAGGTAAACAAGATATTTATACATTTTTCGAAAGTGGAGTGCTATAAAAATTTCAGAGCTCTTCTCAGTTTCAAAAAGAGAAAAAAGCCTCAACCAAACAACCAAATAAAATATTGGTTTTGAATAATGAAATATGAATTGCATCGGTACTAAACATTGTCATGGACATTGTTAATTATCAGGCAATTTTACTAAAACAAAGCGATGTGTATTCAGCAGTTCTATAAGTGCTCATAGTTAAATTAATAGATAAGTGGATTTCATTTTTTTAATGTATCTTGATGTGTGAAGAATGACTTGCAGCAGGTAATTCAAATGTTTACTCAACTATCCACTAGCCAGGATAATTTTTTGACTCAGAATACAGGCAACACAGAGTCCTTAGGCTTTGCTTGACAGCAAACAAGAATTATGATTTCTCCTAGCCTTAAAGAAAATGGTTCTACAGCATAGAAGTAATGCAATTCCTTATTCATCGGTTTTTGCTCTCAGCTTCAGTTATCCATTACTACCTTTCATTTGTCATTAGCTGGCAGCCTGAGCACCAGTTATTGTGTGTAATTAGCACCGTTTCAGCCCCACTGTGAGACTGGGAGCTGGGGAGGTGTTTTCTCACCCGGGTACCTTCTGATGGCTGCATGCACCCATTTCAGAAGATGAAGGATGCAAGGGCTCATTTCTGCATTGTGTCCCATGGGAAGCAGTGAGTTATGTTTGCAGCCTGTTCATCTTGCCACAGTCTCATCTGGGCAATTGATGAGCTGCAAGACTGAGCTATGATGAGAGCACTAACGCTGTGTTGGATGTGGCTGTCTAGCAGGTGTGTACATAATGATAGTAAATAACATTGACCAGCAACATATCAACATGCTTGAAGTGTCACAATAATAGAACACAGTCTGGCTTAGGGTGTATTTACTGTCTCTAACATTAGTTTTTAAAATTGCAGCTTGGTTAATCTAAAAGTATGGCTATCTATTATGAAAGATTTCCTATTAATATAGCAAAGTGAGTTTTACCTTTTAAAGGATCCGTTTTTTCTTTCACCCTCTTTCCAATACGTTTGACTCCAAAGAAAACCTTTTCGACTGTTTCTGCAGCTTATAAAGAAATGTGTGCACTTATTAAAGCCAGACATGCCATTTGTTAAAGGAATTGCATCCTGTGAGGCATCCTGGAGAATGTTCCTTTCATCTTTTAAAAACTGCTCCAGCTAAATAACATGGGTATTCAGTCTCCCTGAGCTCACTTAACAAATGTTATAATGCTGACTTTAAAATAAATAGATATTTGGAAGGAGCGTGTTCCTCCCCACTATAATATGTTCTGGTATTTATAATATGGTGAAAGATGCCTTATAAATGTTGTATCTGGGCAATTCAGAATAATGCATCTAAAGACAATCTTTTGGTTTCTTGAAAGTCTTCTCATTGTAAATACCTACTTCCCAAAAAGTCATTTCAGAGGGTATTTCTCTGTGTCTCCCCCTCCAGTCTGATAATAGCAAAGTCGCAAACCAAAATTTGTAACTCATTAAATGAAACTAAACTTTTGTTTAATGCCTGTGGAAAGTCATTGTAGATACAGGACTTTATGATGAGCATCCTGAGAATAGAGTTTTACCTTGGAAGGTGATGGGCAGTTTAATTATAAGCTAAAATACAATTTCATTTCAATGAGAAAGTCATGTAGGCCTCATAAATACATTGGTTGTGTGTTATGTATCTTGTGGGCTCTCTGTTGTACTTTCATCCAAAGATAAAATGCTTCTCCCAGAGCCATCAAGAAGAGCAATAGTTTTCTTTCAGAGCTGCTCCTTGGACTGAAGCAGAGCATTAGAGAAATATATGCTCTGAAGACTGCTTCCTTCTTGGATGGGTTAGGTTTATCCTGTCTTCTTCAAAGCTCAAATAAAGATCAGAAGTGGGAGCTACAGGGATTTGCTGAAATAATATTTGTGGTTGGTCTTAGTATGTATATGGAGCAGGTTGCCGTGAAGCTGGGATGTGAGGTGTCTGGAAGAGGAGGTGATGAGCTGCACTGTTTTCATTAAAGTGGATGTTCTGAACCTATATAGGCACCTGTGGTACTGGTGTAGGCACTCACAGCACTTCAGTGTTTCTTATATCCATATGCAGCTTATGTAGAAGTATTTCAAGGCTGTCATCCTC
>JANHGB010007655.1:0-36017 GCA_026283785.1 Coracopsis vasa
ACAGGGGCGGGCGCAGCGGGTCCAAGGGTTGGGCGGGAAGCGGTGCACTAGCAGCCGGGCGGACGACGATGTAACAGCCGGCCCCGTAAGGGGTGGCCCCCGCTCGGCTGGAGGCATCGCTGAGGGGCTGCTGGCTGCAGCCCGCAGCAGGTCGCGGGGGGTGAGTGCTTGCTGCCGCTTTGCTGGTGCCTTGGCACCCGTTTTTCAGGGCACGGAGTGTTCGCCTCAGGTGCGCCTCGGGTGTGAGGAGGAAGCGCCCCTGCGCGGCACGCGTCCCGGCTCGGCGCTGGGCTGGCTGGCGTTAAGATGTCCTGGCTGACGAGGGGAGGGAAGTCAAAGGAGAAGGAGGATCTGGAGAGCTCCCCGAGCCGCGAGGAGAGGGGTGTGCTGGTGCAGGCCATGCTGGAGCACGGCGGGGACCCGTGGGATTATAAAGTCATCGAGCAGGACCCGACTCTGAAAGGTGCGGAGAGGCAGTGGCTGAACTACGTGTCGGTGTACCACCCCAAGGGCGAGAAGAAGTGCTCGGCCCTGCAGTGGCTGCTGTTCGACCTGGCGCGGGCCTTGCAGGCGGCTTTGGAGGATAAGGAGCAGCGCGTCCGGAACCTGCAGAGCAACCTGCAGGTGGCTCGGAACGAAGTGCTGGCGCTGCGGTGTGACAGCTCGCTGCTGAGCGAGCAGGCCGAGCAGCTGCGCCAGCTGCGGGACGAGCTGCGGGACGAGGCGGCGGAGAACGCCCGCCTGAGGAGGAGGGTGCACTGCTTGGGCACCCTGCTGACGCTGGGGAACGGCTGGGACCAGAGGAAGGTGGCGGCTCTCAGTAAGGCAGGCTGGGACCCAGAAGTGTGGGATGGGGACGGCTGGAGTGTGGAGGCGCAGCAAGAGTTGTCTGTGCAAGGAGTGGGTGCTGCAGGAGCTAGGAAAGTAAAGCCGGAGGAGGGAGATGGAGGCCAGGGAGAGGGGGATATGTCCGGGAAAGAGAAGGTTTGGAGGAAACAGAAGGAGGGGTGGCCCGTGTGGGTGAACCGAATGTGGGCCCTGGAGCGGTGCTCTGCCTTCACGCAGGAGGAGGCGAAGCGGGTGGTGACCGCCATCGGGCTGCCGTGGCCGAAGGTGGGGGCCATCGTCAGAGCCCTGCCTGCTGAGGAGGTGTCGGGGGGAGAGATCTTGCGGCTGGTGGTCAGGAACCTGGGAGAGTACGAGCCCCTCAGAGATAACATGGACGGGGCACCCTGGAAGGATGCCCAGGAGGCGTCAGCCTACGTGTGTGGGAATGTCTTACTGCGGGTGCTAAAGCAGAGGGAGAAACCAGTGCCCCCTGACTTTGATGTGTTTGGGGTGAACGTGGAGCAAGGGGACGTGGCGGTGCTGGCCTGCCGTGCCCCCGAGCTGCACAAGGGGATTTTCATCAGCCTGGGGGCTACGTTAATTGGCCGCCCCCTCGGTGAGTGCATGGCTGCCTTGGAGAACATGGGGACCCTGATGGAAGCCGAGGGGCAAGGGATGGCAAAGAAGGACAGGATGGGGGTGAAGGGGAGGAAGTACATTCCTAGAGGGACAATTTGGAGATATTTAATAAGCCAGGGGATGAATGAAGGGGAGCTAGATAGCCAGCCCACAAGAGTTTTACTTGCCAAAATGAAGAAAATCTTTCAGGAAAAGGGGGTGAAGCAAGAAGAGATTTGGGAAAAACTGAAGCAGATGAATGCATCAGCTCCTCCCCCTATCCCAAACAGAAAGCTGTACCCATCCTTGGGGGACCTTAAAGATTAAGAGTTGCATCCCTTGGTGTCAGTGGGATTAGCCTCCACCACACTGACCTGGTGTGCAGGGGGCAGGGGCTACATGGGGGTATGATGTCTGTTGAAGGGTAGGGAAATTACTTTCTTAATTGCTGTGGGATCAGAAACAATGCTATTAGATTATTAGGGTCCTGCCTAAATCTGTTTGGATATTGGTAGTGGGAACGGGGAAAGTAGAAGCCCAGTTGTGGATCAGTGGATAAAGTGGGGGAGAGGGGGGTAGAGAGGGCAGCAAACATTTTAGGAATTAATTTCCTGTATGAGTTCAAGGTAGATCTATACAGAGGGAAACTGTATTGCTTTGCTACCTGGAAGTGAAGTGATTGCAGGAGCTCCCAATTCAGCAAAGTGCCAGTCTAAAAGTAAACCAGAATCAGGGGTAGTAAATGGAGAGTATGAGGTGCTTCCAGCCAGAGACACCCCTTCTTCCTGTTCCAGTACCCACAGAGTACTGAACCATGAACGGTTGTGAGGAGGCTTGGGGGTGCACTGAAGGGTGACTGGACTGGGATTAAAAATGTCTATTTTCACAGTTAGTGTGAAATTTACATACCCCAGGACTGTGGGGGGTGTGAATGGTGGAAGCCCCTTGCAACCCCAGGGGTTACACTAGATGATCTGTAAAGGTCCCTTCCAACTCAAACCATTCTGTGAACTGTAAATCCACGTCGGGTTATGCTTCTGACCCCTGGGATTGGGCACCACTTGAACAGTGGCAAATCAATTGTGTGGGTCCCTTTAAGGGGCTGAAGGCGGGGGGATTGTGTCTGTTTGCATTTGTTGTTACTGGCAGAACAGCAAGATGGACAGAGGCAGTGGCAGCATCTGAGGCTATTGCTAACATCACTGTTTGGTGACTATGTGAAGTATTGAACAGATGCAGTCCTCCAGTCTTAACTGGTTCAGATACAGGAAACCACTTTACAGGTGCTTCAGTCCCCAAGTCCTGTAAGGGGTGAATCAGTTAACTTGTATTTCCTGCCATCCACAGCCCTCTAGGATACTGGAGGGAGCTCATAGATATATCAAGGTGAGGCGGAAGCTAATTGCTGAAGAAAGAGGACTAAGCTGGAGCATTCCTGTTTGTGTGCTGGGCCATGGGAACAAAGAGCTCGCCAGGCACCACTGTGGTCCTGCCCCACAGACATGGGAAATGTGGTCCTATCCACACCCTGGGTATGAAGGGGAGGGCCCAAAGAAAATTTAGGGGTGGCTGTGTTTTGTGGGTCAGGAAACACAAAACTAAATGGAAACAAATAGGGGGTGGGGTGAGTGTTGTATGTTTTGTTTGTAGATGAGGCCCACTGCCCTGAAACCAAAGGGAATGTTTCCAACATGTTGGTAAGACTGGTCTTCAGGATCACATGTGGCTGTGGGATTGATCCTGGGTTTGGAGCACAGTTTCACCAAGAGCTCATCAAGGTGCTCATCGTTGTGCTTAAACATCAACAAGAATATTGTAAAAGCATTGCAGGCCCCGTTCATGTGTTCTCGTGCCATCTAAGAGTGTAACTGGTGGTGTTTGGTAACAGTGCAGACTGTATATGCATTGCTTCACCTGTAAGGAGAGCGGGAGGATAAAGGTGATCTCTGTGGCTCCAGGAGAAGACCAAAGATGTGGCGTTGCACCTGGTGGCATTACATTTGTTTGCCTGTTCTCAGAAGTGGAGTTTTGTTCCAGACTGCGGGACTAATGATGTCTGTCTGGGAGCTGAGCAGCCTTGCTGGGATGAGGTGTTCAGGCAATATGACAGCATACAGAAGGGAGCTGAGAAGCTGGAAAACAGACAAGTTGCAAGCCTGAGACCACCTTAGCAAGTAAGGAACTGTCAGAACTGGAGACTGAAACTGTGAACTGTATGTTGTTGCTATGTCATATCATTAGTTGGTTTCCACAGCTACTGTTATATAGCACTTAATCCTGTACTACTGCTATGCAGCACTTAATCCTATACTTGTTGTTACTTATGATAGAAGTCATGTTCTTTATTCTTCTGTCTGTTTCAAAAGGGAGGAATGTGCTCGTACCCAGTTGAACACCTTGCGTGCATTGCCAGCCTTAACAGTCGTGTTGGCCTCCAGCTGGAAGGGATTGTGTTTATCAGCATCCGGAGTGGTCTGTCTGTCCTTGGAGGAGGTCAGTAGACCAGGGGGTGGCTTGTGAGCAAGGTGTCCTGCTGGAGCATGCAGCCCCACAGAGCCAAGGCACCGGCAGCGCTGGCAGAAGGGTGATAAACAAGCTCCTGCTGCTGCCTCCAGTATGTAAACTGACAGATAAGGTCCTGCTAGCGCTTGGGCAGCTTGCACGGGAATCAAGGCTAATGTGGAATAGTTGTGTCTGATAACTGCAGGAGGTAAACTAAGCCTAATGGGACAACCACGGGGGAGTTGTGGGGAGCCAGGCTGCCTGCAGTTGGTGTTCCAGCCAGTAACACCGTGGAAGGCTTCAACTGCTTGGGTTGATGGTATCTGAAATGCCACAGTTAGGTGTGGCTGTAACAAAACCAGGACCAGTGAGGAGGAAGTAATTGGAAGCAGGTTGTTTATTTGGGAGAGATTTGGGTGGAGGAGAGGAGGTGTCAGAAAGGTGGTTCCTGATGCTGAGGGATTAAGTCAACTGAAGCGGACCAGAGGGCTCCTGCTGATGGAGGGAGTGTGGATGCCTACAGCTGTCAGCAGCAGTGACCTGCAGACTCAAGCCCTGGGAGGCTGGGGGCATTGCCTGGGATAAGCCGCTGGACTGGCTCCATCAGGTCTCTGGCTTCATGGTGCGGTGTGGGGGCATGAACCTGCACCTTGGGACTTACAAAACTGCCATGGAGGGCTGGCTGTGCGTGAGATGTGTGAGATCCGAGATGAAGAGCTCATAGCTTCATAGCTGTGCCTTACAATTTGCATAAACGTGTAACTTGGTCACTATTATGGTACTTAAGTTCTGGTTATATTTGTTTCTCTACTTTTCTCATGCTGTATTCAGCAGTCAATAAACAGTGTGCCTCAGTTATGTCTTGGGGTAACTGGTCTGAGAAGCGGCGTCACACCTCATCACAGAGGAGTGGTCCACACTGTGGAAGTGGTGCCTCCTACAAGCCTTCCTCTAACGGACCTGGGCATCCTGGAGAGGGATGACCTTATGGGTCAGGCCCAGGAATGCTGCTGTTGGCCTGCTGCCTATGCACAGTCAGACAGGTGGCAATCCATGTGGCCAGGCAGAAACTGACGATGATCACGATGAACCATCAAGGCTCCTGTGGGCTCCCCAAGTCCTCCCGAGCCTGCCAGGGTGGTCACAGTAGGTTTGAGTGAGAAGCCCACTGAGTCTCCAGCTATCTTAGAAGAGCAGCAGTCCCTCAATGTGACAAACAAAATGTGTTAATCTTTTAGAAGAATGAGAGTAAAGGTCTGCTGGGGCTGGGCCTTACATGATGGGCAAATTAAGTCTATCCTTGAGATGCTACAAATGAAGCAATCTGTGCTAATTTCAAGTGTTTTAAACCCCATGATTCTTACAGCGGTAAAATTAAGGTGTACTGAGGATGTTCTTCTCTAGCAATGTAATTCTCTATTTACTCTGGAAGCAACATCATGTTGTTCAGCAGATATTTAAATTTTTAAAGTGGAGATTAATATATTATTGCTGATTGATCAAGAACCTGCCCCTCAAGCATCAATACAATCACAACAAGAAATGGGTATATACAACAAGTCAGTAACTATGCAGGCTGCTCCTGTTTTGTATTTAGTTAATACCAGGTACCACATCTGTGAGTCAAAAGCCAACATCTCCAAGGCTAACACCTGCCTCCTTTAAAGAACAGTTTAGGTAGGGGCTAACTTAAACACAGATGCACCAGGTAAAACCATCTGCAGTCAGTAGATGGCACTAAATTCTTACTATTACTCATGTTTTCAAGCTACTGCAGAAGGCAAAATAAAAATGCAACACGGTCCCAGCTGGCAAGAGAACGCAGGGATGGAAGCAGGAAGAGAGATACAGGGAGGTGGAGAGAAGATGCTCATAGGCAGGCGGTGCACACTGAGAAGTCTTCTGCACTGCTCGAGGGTAAAGGACCAAGTGGTCCTACCAATCTGGGCTGCTCACAGCTCCAGGGGCTGTACAAACACTCCTGCTGGCCATAGAGGCAGGCAGAGACGCAGTGCATTGATAACCACCAAAATCAAAACATCACTCCTCATTTTTTTTACCCAGTTTATGAATTTTACCACAGAAAGAACCTCACTTAGTCAGGAGTAGATACAACCTATCGAAACCGAGGTAAGTATATAACAGCTTTTTAGTCTGACTCTTCCCACTTTCCTTCATCAGTCTTGATACATCAGCACAATATCATGGTAGTGTGCATCTTCTCACACGCACCCTCTTTCCCCCCCAAAACTAACACCACTAGAGCTTCCACATACCATATCAAATGAACCTACATTAAACAAGCAAAGTGAGCATTTTCTCATGTTGCACCACAGCCACTCCAGCATGGAGCTACTGGAGGAGCCAGGGCCCAAGGGCAAGGTCTTGTGCTGGAACAGGAGCACATGTTCCCAGTTGCCACCTTTTTCCCTACTGGAAGCGAGAATAAAGCTGCCCCCATCTTTGCTGCTGTCACCTCCCTGGAGTACAGAAGACTTCATTTGCTTCAGGTCAGTAAGACGGCAGCATGTGGAAGGCAGGGACAAGGAGGGGGGATACTTCAGCTGGGACCTGCTGAACAGGACAGCTGCTCCAGCTATTCCCCATCCCCTTCCCAGACAGACACAAAAGTGGGAATAAGTTGTGGAATAAGCACACTAGTTGTATCTTTTTTCACTTGAATGGTCAATAGATCCATTTCAGCTTTGGATCTTTGGAGCTACTTGTGTCCTGTGCTCCACACACATCCAACCCAAGAGCTCAGCACCATGCTGGTCTGTCCATCAGTCGGAGCTGAAAGTGATCCTTCTGCAAATTCTTAAGAAACCCCCCCAAATCATGCAATAAAATCAGTCTCAACACACTCAAGTCTAAAATTAAAGTTTATTTCAGTTTTAGAAAGAAACAGGAAAATACATACAGGAGTATCTTAGAGTTACACAAGTGACAGTGTGTTGTTTCTTTTCCACGTGTAGTTCTCACTATTGCCCGGCACTTTGAGATAATTTATTTCTCAGCACCTTTTAGATGTTTGACAATACACACAGAGAAAAACAGCTTCCAGTGGAAATCCAGGCAGTGTTAGTCACCTTCAGACATAGACTTTTAAATTTGGTTCAGTATTCGGTATAGAAAAGAGACATCATGAACACAACCCTGGCCAGCAGCATGCTGGTGAGCAATCCACTCAGAGCAGGCAGCTGCCCTCTGGGTGTGCAAGCTGAGGCTGCCTGACTGAGCAGTGCTTGACAGCTCACGTGCTGTGCAGGTCATCTGCTGGTCCCATGGACAGTATGTGACTAGAGCAACAGTTTACTTTGCAGATGCAACTCCAAGTGCTGAAGGGAAGTTTGCTTGATCAAGGAAAACAGGACTGCACTCTGCTGCACATACAATCAAAAAGTATGGACCACTGATTGACAAAGTGTACAATGAGCAGAGTACGAGGCTGGTACATTATCTGTATGGAATGCAGCTTATCTATCCAATATGAATACCTCATTAATAGGTTTTTTTAAGTAATGGTCATATTAATTTGCCTGGCTCAGTTTGAAAGATTAAATGCTTTTTGCCATTAATGCAACACCTTTTCAACTCAACGATTCTGTAATTACCATGCAGAAGGCAGCACTTTTAGCACACGTGATTGTGCCTGATGTTCGGCCAGTGTTTGAGCGCTTTGCTGGGCTGGGACTAAGGCCGTCAGCTCCTTGCATGACTGAGCACTGGAGAGATGTTAAAAGAAAAGCAGCAGCAACAACAGGCCCGCACCACTGCCCCATTCCCTGCCCACCACCCTGGCCCATACTCACCACCTTAGGCTCATGGGATAGGCTGTGGGACCAAGCTCTGGGGTGCTGCCCGGCTGCTCTGGGACAGGCAGCTCTACCCTCCTCCTGTCCCCAGGACTGTTGTCAGGGCATGGCTATTCCCCATCCCCAGAGCATCCATGTCACTGTGTCACCCATCCCACAGACACTGCAGGCAGGGTGTCCAAAGGGTCAGCCCTGGTTACCCTTTGTCTTGGAGGATGGGAGCTGGCCATGACCCCTGATCCCACCACAGCACGATGCTCCTGCATGCGGATGGTGGCAGTGCCAAACCGCAGGACACCGTGGGCCAGGCTGTCCCCATGGGATTTGTGCCCCACTCCTGCCTCAGTGGCTGTGCTCATCCCTGGGTCCGGCTGTTGCTGGTGTTGACATGGCACGTGATGCTCTGCTCACTAAATCACGCACCCTCCTCCCTCCTCTTCCTCCCTCCCTCCCTCACCCATTAATGAAATGAAATAAATTTTCCGTTTTTAAACATGAAGTTTTATCAAAAAAAAAGCTGCAGTTCTGCACACAAGCAATTCCCACCGGGAGGGGAGAGCGAGGAGCGCGGGGCCCGTGTGCTAAATACAGAACAAAGCCTTCTGTCTGAAAATACCTACGAGGAGCTAACAAATGCTAATGACAAAATAATGTATGGGGGGTTTAACGCTGGATGCTTTTTATCAGCAAATTAGCACAGTTATTATGCTGTAAATGCATTTAACAATAATTTGTTTCAATAACTGTAGAACTGGTATTTTAAAAAATATACACCATATTTAGAGCACTTCATCCATGAAGGACCATTATTGTTTTTTTCCTCCCAAGAGAGTTATAAAGGTCTCTCTTACAAGTGAAAGAAATACAATCATCACCCTTCACAGTTCAGTTATTCTCCTTTATTTTATTCAGAGCCATTTAAAGTTTGTGTTTTTAAAGGAAAAAGAGAGAATGTCTTTAAAGGGTCAGGGCTGGAGAGGGCCTGGGGACCAGTGCACTGTGCTTGGGTTTAAATGGCATTGCTGGGGCCAGTGAATGGGGTGAGCCAGCAGTACTGCATGAGCAGGATGCTGGCACGGGGTCTGGGTCAGCCAACCCTCACCAGGTCTCCAGGGCCCTGGAGCAGGGCTGGAGCATGCAGAGGTTTCTGAGCAGGGCATATAGATACACACTGCTGCCCACACTTTGACATGCTGGGACATGGGTTCAAGGCAGGGCTCTAGCAGGATGTGTGGCCAGGGTCACCAGTGAAGGGACATGTGCCTGAGGTCACCTCCCGCAGCCCCCAAAGGCAGGAGGCACATCCCCTGGAAGGAGCGCATGAGGAGCAGAGCAGCTTGACTGCAGACATGAGGTTTTATGAACTCTTTGCTATAAAGATATTAAATCACAATGTCAGCCCATAGATCCCTTATTCCAGGGGCTCTGCAGGTGGGCAAGTCACCGGGATGATGCACATGGGATGTTGGGATGTTCCCTCTGCCAGCGGGAGAGCGGGATATGCCAGCTAATACAGCCCCTTACAGATCACTGAGGATGAAGAAGTGCCTTTTGCTACTGAGACAGTGCCTATGGCCCAGCAGCCCTCATCTCAATCAGCGTGTCCCGACACCAGCCCTGTCCCAGCGTGGGTGCACTCAGCAGTCAGCCAGCCCTGGTACCCTGATGTGCCCTCTGCCTGCAGGGTGGTCCAGCAGTGCTGCTCCGCGCTGGAACTGCTTGTTTACAGCCCAGATCTTCAGTCACAAACCATTAAGGAAGAGAAACAGCTACACAGACACTCACGAGAAATAGATTCCTGTGTAAATCAGCTGCTTTTAAAATTTCACTGAGCATGAAAGTTCACCTTTAAAATCTACATAAACCACAGCTGTTCCCAGGGCATCCGAGGAGTAATCCTGCGCGGGAGAGGAAGCATTTACATGCTTAACACAAGAACAGGGTTGTCAGAAAGCTGAGTTTGCATCCACATCTTTAAAACCCCTTCTTGCACCAGGTAGGTCAAGAGCCAGTGCTGGTCACAGCACCCAGCACCAAGCACCCAGCACCAGGCAGCCACTGCTCCACTGTGCTGGCTGGCAGAGCATGGGGGTAAGCAGGTCAGAAAAGGACGCAGGGTTTGGTTTTGGTGGAGATAAGAGCAGCACCCTTGTCTCCGTTGCTGGAACCACTGGCAGAATGAATGCTCATTGAGGCTGTGTTGGGAATTCCCAAGAAACACGACCCTGGATATACATGGCACATTCTGAGGCCCCGGGATGAGCTTTGGCTGTGTTTTGGCTGCAGAGCCAGCTCACTCTCGCAAGCACTGCTGATTTATAAAATCAAACAATAACTTTTAGGACAGTCTACTCACACCATAAACATCTGAAAGAAAATCCATCTCTTCTCCATGCAAAACCACTGATGAGTTCATGAACTGTACTGTGCAATAAATCACTTTTGCTTGTGCAGGAGAGCTGAGGTTTTTTAGGTTCCTAATAGGCACTCTGACAATGTGATTGCTCCATATTTCTTTGTAGCTGTCACCTTTGCAGGCCTGTCAATGCTCCTAATCTTTTTTCATTGCGATGTCAAGTTTTGGTAAGTGAAGAGGTGGGAGGTGGGATGGGATGTGTGATACTGGGACCACTTCCCAGAGTCACTCCTGAAGCCCTGTCCCTTCTGTCAGGAGCCCACCCATATGGAGGGGCCTTGAGGCGGCTGCAGCACCCAAACAAAGTGTCATCATGGGTCTGGCATGTTGGGATGGACACCGGCTCCAAGCTCCCTTCCTGCTTCCCATCATCTTTCCTTTCTCCCTGTCCTTGTCAAAGCCATTCTCCCTCTTCTTCCCCTCCCATCAAACCCACAGAAGTGCTGTTCCTGTGACAAGACAGCCAGCTCTGAGCTACTAATGCATACAAGAAAACATACTTTTAATATTCAGCATCTGGATAGACAATAAAAACTGGGACAAATAATCTAGTTGAGGCAATTACCTTAGCATAAATGTATATATTATTTATAAATGGGTTTGAATATATAAATAATATTGATCAAATTTGCATGAGTAAAAAAGAGACATAATTACCAAATGATGCCTCAGAGCAGTGGATCCTGCTGGCTGTTTGCTGCCCTGATTCTTATTCTGGGGGACTCTGCTCAACCCTAAATACAGAACATACACATTGAACTGAGCTAAAAAACAGATCCTAACCCAAGTAAACCAGTTTAGAGAGCTGAGCAGCAGGGGCTATGGGCTCCCACCACTTCCCAGCCTTCGCCAAGACCCACGAGGAGCTCTTGTAAAGTTAAATTCACCAGCAAAGTGAACACACGAACGAGCCCAGCCCTTGGCTGCTTTGCGAGCCGCCGCTAGATGAAGTTGTCTGCGCCTGGCGCGTCCCACACACCACACGCAGCTCTTTAATAAAACTGGCTGAGATTTGTTGATAAGCCTGAAGCAAAGTCAATGTGAAGTGTCAATCCCGCCGTTCGCGGGAGCCTGCGGGGGTCAAGCTGCTTCCTCGGTATGAGCGTCGTATCAAAGATATGTCAGCCGCGTGTTAACTGTTTTCTTATGAATCGCGCTCGAGATCAGACACGCGGCGCAGATAAACCAAAGCAAAGGGGCTGGAGATGAGTTGTGCTTTGCCAGCCAAAGCTTGTGGTGGCCTATGGGGTCACTGCAGTCCCCAACCTGCACCCACACTGGCTAGGCCAGGGCAACAAAGGGCAGCACAGGGGCATGTGGGGATGATGAATTGCAGGGACACAGCCGCTACATCCCATTTAGCCCCATGGGTGCCACTATGTATGCCAGGCTGCTCTTTGTGGGATGAGCACCTAATGGCTGTGCAGTCCGCACTAAGTGAAGCTGAAAGAGAAGAAATCAAAAGAAGTGGGGTTTAATTAAGTATCAACCAAGATTTATGCAACTTTCTCTCCCCTCCATAAATATTAATAAGGACCAAGCAGTGGCTCCGTGTGGCAGGCACTGTCGAGCCATGAAGGGATGTTAATTCCAAGCTCTTTGAGATGGACTAAGCGTGACACAGAGCCTCTTTGATTTGGAATATTCCTTGGGTTTAAAAGTTAAATAACATGAAGGGGGATTTAGTGGGTAGTAAACCATTAGTGAGTCCGGGATTTAAACTCCAGCACGCATGTAGTGTATTTCAAGAGTGCCAAACTGATTAATGGAAGTGTTGCCAGAGCTCCCTCACCAATGCCAGGCACATGCTGGTGGCAGGGCCTTTATTTCCAGGCTGGTGGCAGTGGGATATGAGCCACAGGGGTGCCTGTGCCGTGGGGTGCAATGGATGGGATGGGGAGCAGGAGCTGGGGCACCCAGGGCCATCCCCATCCTTGCACACCCTGCAGGCAGGCAGGCAGTTATTAAAGGTGACACAGGCAGCTGAAGTAAGGACTTGCAGAGCCCACTAAATCTCTAGCCATCCCTTAAATAAAACTTTATGCTGGCTAATAAATTTTAATGCCACTTGTCAGCACTTGATAACTGCAATCATTTAACAGAGGAGGAGAAACCCCAGTGCTGGAATGAATCGGCTGTGCCGTGCGTGGTGCCCGCAGTGCTGCCCTCTGTGCTGCTGCTTGCCGTGTCCATCCTGCCAATCCATCCATCCCAGCAGCATCCCCATTCCTGGTGTGCGCTGAGGAACAGGCATCTTCTAGGGCTGGAAAACAACCATGGCCCGAGGAGAGGAGCAAAGGAGCAGGTGACATTCACACTGAAGCTTAATGACAGCAACACCAGTGTGACACAGCTCAGTGTTCCTCAATGCACCACGTCTGCTCAGTTGATGTCTTGATTTCCTCATCCTCAGACTGCACTGCCTGTTTATGAAGCCTGCTGGCAGCCCTGACCATCACACAGCACAAACCCAGGATTTCAACACCAGCTGAGATTAAGAAGTGTAAGAAGTGTGTCTGTGAGGGTGAAGTCTGTCCCCTGGCATAACGTGCACAGTGGGGCTCTGGCCCTTGGCTGCAGCTGCTCAGCTACACTGCAATAATCAATAATGATAATAATTATTATAGGAGCAGCATGAATTTCCTATCAAATTAAATCATACAATGAATAATTTTCATGTTTTATTAAACAAAAGCCTCTCTCTAGAGAGGTCTGATGGTGCCGCAGTGTCTTGGGTTTGCTGCAGCAGGGTATCATGACAGACCTGGACACAAGACTGCTCTGGAGGGATGGGGGCAAGAGCAATCCAGGTCTCAGCATGGCTTTAACCCGGTCAGAATTAGCACAGCTTTAACCCACTCATCCTCTGGCCATCTATTCTTAGGAAATATATAAAGCTTGGAATACAAATATCCCTACATGGCCTCCAAGCTGAGCCACCAACATGTGAGTGCCAGCTCCTCTCTGTGAAGGTCTCACAGCCTATGGCTGTGGAACAGGGGGATAAAGATCATGGATGGGTGGTTGGTAGTAACTTGCCCTGGTCCTGAGCTGTGCCGGATTGGTGCTTGAGCCCAGCCACTGACCTGGGCAAATAATTGTGTCATTTTTTAATTTGATGGTTGAACAAGGATTAAAGAGAGTAAAAAGCAGTTTATGCCACCTCAAACTGGCATTTTCAGTGTATTTGGGGATAGAAAATAAAAGCATTTCTTTTTGGAAGAATGGAATTTCGTGTTTGGGATTTTTGGGGGAAATGTAAAGAATAATCAAAAAAGATTTCAATTTTCAGAAAACCGCTTTTGAGGCCAACAAATTTGTTTGATTTCACAAAAAAATTCACTAGTCCCAGATCTGTGTTTTTAATCACTAATTCAAAACACTCTCCCAGTTTTACTCAGGACTCTGGGCCTGGGTTAACACCAGACTTTATCCAACTGCAGCATCTCTCAGCTCCCTCCCATGGATGCCAGAGGCCACTGGGACCCGGCTGCTTGGCCAAGGTGGCAACTGCTCCTGGCAATGGCAAATCTGACCCCATCCCTATTCTAGATGCATATTCTTGTTCAGGAGGTATTTTTCTGTCCTTATGGTACAATACAGCCATGGTTATGGCTGCCCAGCAAAACCCAGTGAGAGGAATCACCTTGGAAGGTGGCACGTGTGAACAGATTAGATTTAACTTGCCGGACAGGGAAGCATCACACAGGCAGGAGATACATGTGGAAAGGATCAGCTCGCTTTGCATAATAGCATTTCCTTCCTCCGCTCGCCTCGCATGCCGCCTTGCAGCACGGCTGCACACTGAGATTTCATGTAATTTTGTTTTAGTGCAGAATTTAATGTTAAGTTTAAATATGTAATTATCTTTAATTGAAATTACATCCATGCTTTTCATTAACAAGATGCAAAGAGTGAGCAGTATAACGCAGAAAGATGTGAGATCCAGGCTGCACGGTGCACCAGGACCCGGCTGCGGGATTGCTGTGGAGAAGACATGGGTGAAGTCCCATTAACTCTCCTAAGAAGTTCCTCAGATGGGTCCTGGTGCAGGGGGCTGGTGGAGCCCCTCTCTCTGGCCACAGCCTTGGATGTATCCCAGCACCAATCCCTGCGTGTACAGGGGCTTGTGCCCCCCTCCTGCTGCACCACAAGGTGCCCCTGGCCAGTCCCTGTGGGTGCTCCTGCTACTGCCCACTGCAGCCCCAGGAATCTCAGCTTGGTCTCTCCCTTTGCCCCACGAGAGGATGAAGCACAAGGGCAGACACTGCAGCTGCCCCAGGGGCTGGTGGGACACTGAGTCTTCCAGTGAATCCATTGGTCATGGCAAGGAAATCCCATGGGGACATTGCTTGGTGTTACTCTGCATGTGTCCCTGCACATCTCCAGGGAGATGCTGAAGCAGCTTCCAGTGCCTAAAGGGGCCAACAAGAAACCTGGAGAGGGGCTTTTGACAAGGGCCTGTAGGGATAGAACAAGGTGAAATGGCTTTAAACTGAAAGAGGGGAGATTGAGATGAGCTCTTAAGCAGAAGTTCTTCCCTGTGAGGGTGCTGAGGCACTGGCACAGGGTGCCCAAAGAAGCTGTGGCTGCCCCATCCCTGGCAGTGTTCAAGGCCAGGTTGGATGGTGCTTGGATCAATCTGCTCTAGTGGAAGGTGTCCCTGCTCATGGCAGGGGTTGGAACTGGATGAACTTTAAGGTCTCTTCCAACTCAAACAATTCCATGATTCTATGAAATGTCACAACTGAAAAGGAAATGCTTCCTGTATTGCATTTATTACACCTGCTCACCTGTAATCGCTATCCTCAAAATCCACCATAGAATCAGAGAATGATTTGTGTTGGAAGGGGCCTTAAAGCTCATCCAGTTCCAACCCATATTCTCATGTGTAAGACGTTAAACCAAACACAAACCCAAACTCTGGTTGCAGAGGCTGCTTTGAGACCCTCATTCACGCCTTGTAAACCTCCTCGAGCAAAGAGCCCTGTCGAATGAAGGGCTTGTCTGCGCCTACGGAGTTTATTCAGAAGTTCCTCGTGTTACCTGCAGAGTCCGGGGTGTGTGATTTGAGCGACAAGGCACAGCGAAGGCTGCTTCCTTCCGAGTTCTGTGACGAGCGCCATGTCACAAACCGGGTGTGAGCCTGCGGAGCAGCGCGGGGCCGTGCGGGGCAAAGCGGCGCGGAGCAGCGCGGCGGATGCGGTCACCAGGGGGTAGCATTGGTTCGGCGCTGCGCTCCTGCCGCGGCTGCGGCGGCTCCGGCAGCGCCCAGGGCTGGGCTGCCCCTGTTGGGAGCGGTCCGGAGCTGTGCGCTTCCAGCAGCGAGCGTACTATTGCATTGAGAAGCGACCACGGCCCCGCTGTCGCATCGCATGGGAAAAATCATCCGTTTCCAGATTCGGTCCTGTTCAGACACTGAGGTCAGTGATTCAAGTGGGCATTAAAGTAATCCAGCCAGACAACGCTGTTACAACGTCTGGTGGCTCTTCTGCAAACCAATGGGTCTTTTCAGATCCTTGTACTCCGTTTAGAGCTGCTCTCCTGGCAGCTTTGTTCCCCCGGGACATACATCAGCACATCAAAACCTGTGTCTGCTAAAACCCAAACCGGTCCATGTTGTATTTATTCTGTACTTTTACAGTTCCAGTGGGTTAATCCAGTTCATCACCCTGGCGCTGGCTGAAGGGGGATGCAGGGGAGACAGTCCCCATCCCAGTGCTGGCTGTTATCACTTGGGAGCCCTGGTTTCTGTGAAGAAAAGGCTTGTCAGAGCCATATCTCAGCAGCCAGTGCTTGCCACAGACCTTGGTTCAGGCTGGGAAAAGCATTCTACATTTTTGATGTAATGTTTCCTAATGTTTCACCCAACAACCCATAAATTTCCCAAGAACAAGCTATAAAGGGTTTGTTTGAGGAGAAAAGGACAGATTGCTACAGGCTGTAACTGCAAAGTGAGAAAGAGGCCTTTAAAGAAGCTCTTGACAAACAGCAAAAGAAGTGATGCACACACAGAGAACTGCTCGTCCTGATCTCCCCATCCCTGCATCCAAACCCGTCCCCTCTCCCTGAGGCCATGGGGATTGATCCTGGGTCTGCACCAGTCCCTCTGACAGTAACAGCACTTGAACAATGCATATTCCAGGTACAAATCAAGGCATGAACACTTGAGAGTAGCTTCCTGAGCATAGAGCAGAGCACAGCACCTTGCTGGGACAATGGAGCCAAGGACACTTCTTACCCCACCTAAGCAGCTACATTTAAATTCCCCTAAACAAACACTTTAAAAGCAAGGAGAAGGACCTTGCTGTGTGTGAATGATTGCATTGCTCACTGACCGTGCTCCGTGAACTAGGCCTTTGTTGCCACCAAAGCAGTTTCTGTACCTTTTTGCACGCACAGTTCCTGTGGATTTATAGTAAATGCTCTTTAGACTTGTTAGTAACAGTCAGCAAGACAATCAGCACATGCTAAAGTCCTGCTCTGACAGTGCAATCAATTAAATATCAATTAATCAGTTAATCAGTATAGAGGATACACAGAACAATGCTGGTGATGGCTAGTTTCTAACACTGAATGTTTCATGCTAATTCCATGCATGTAGCTGACAGGTACATTACTTTTTGGGGATGGACTTTCAGGCAGTGGGATTTCCAGTCTGCAGGGCAAATGCTTCCCCACACGTGCTCATTAGAACAGCTCAATAACTCCCTTCCTCCATACCCCCTGTGTTTGCATCTTCTGCCATGGTCATTTTCATCCAATATCCTCACAAGGGAAATTTAGTAATGCTCCTGAAAAGCACTTTTTAAACTTAAATGCTCAAATATCCCCATAACTGCATAAGAGATCATCAGTATAAAGCTGATACTCAGATGTGTAATTACTATGCTGTCTCCTTGTTGCTACCTACATGAGATAGGAGAAATGAGAAACAAACCATGCATCCTACATAACTCAACACCAGTCAGGAATTTCCACTGCTGACCTCAAGCTTTCCTGCCCTGTAGAGCCAAGGCTTTATCAGTGCAGAACATCACAGAGAGAAAAAATATGTTCAAGAATTTAGGGATTTGCTTCTAAATTGGAAGAAACTAAATTTGCTGTAGAAGCTGTCACAAATTCCTCTTCCAGCTGTGGAGATAGGAAAGATGCCAAGATCCTGGCATACCAGATCTCGGCACTCTCCAGGACTCTGGCTGATATGTGTTTCCCACATGCTCTGCAGAGCTGAAGGGATCCAGCAACCTCCATCACAGCCACTCCAGCATCCTGCTGCCATTTTCCTCTTGGAGATGCACTCTGACCCTGGGAGAAGCTACCCCAGAGGTCAGTGCTGCATCTCCCTCTGCCGTTGGGACCCTGGTGCCAGCGGTTATGTGAAGCGAGTCCTTGACACTGACATTTGCAGCACTGGTGCTTCAGCCCTGGGGAAGCTGCTTGAACAGTTCTATTTCTAGAGCACTCCTTATTGCTCCTCCTTCCTTTCTCCTCTCATCTGCTGCCCCGTCTGCACCCTTTCGCCCTATGAATCCCCAATACTTCTCATGGTAAAGCCAGGATAGGTGGCCCCAGAGACCTTTTCACCTCGGGCACGTCCTGCCTATGCCTTAACCTGATTTGGATGTGTCTGTGATGTGAGTGATACACCTACCCAGAGCCTGAGACCTCCAGAAGCCACTGCTCGTTTCCATAGACCCCCATAAATGGATAACTGGCTCTTTTAATCTTGTTACTAAATTGTAATGGAATTATCCCTCTAATCCTTTGGAGCAAGAGCAGAACTCAGCCACCAATATAAAATTAAAAAAACCCCAACCCTGCAGTAAGCATAGATTTTAAAAGTATTTATTTTGTGCTGCTCTCAGATAGGCTGTATATAAAATTTTATTTCAGAGGAATAATGCCACGTAGTGCACTTTGTGGCTGCTCTCTGATTAAGTCCTTTTTAATCTGCTGTGTAGGGTGAGGTGCAGCGCTTTCCCAGCACAGCTCCCTCCATGCCAGACTCTCTATTAATGGGGTTACCGGCTTATCGGAAAGAGGCGGAATTACCCAGCTACAGGAGGTTTTTACTCTGATCTGCTTAGAAACCCGGGCCATGTCAGGGCAGGGAGGGCTCAGGGGAGTTAAGCCTGTTTCTTCCTCAGGACCATGTGCCCCTCACTGCTCTATTTTCCTTGCAAGGAACTTTCTAGCTGGTAAATCTATTTAGAGCGATTGGTTCCTGCTGCTGCTCTTTCTGTCTCCCTCACAATGGGCAGCAATGGGGTGCTGCCAGGATGAGCAGCTCACCCTGCTGACTCTGGGATGGGGAGGCAAAGACAGAGCCAGCAGACAGGTCAGCAAGTGCCCAGTAGCTGAGGTTGACGGGACACAGTTGTAGCGAGCACAGCAAAAGCATCTTTGATGGAATAAATCACTGGCAATAGGATGGGCAAATGCAGTTGGCTCTGGAGCCCCAGTTACCCGGTGCCATCAGGAAAAGGCAGCTGGTGCTGCCACGGTGCAGTGCACGAAGCCATCCTGCTTGTAACCCCTCTGCAGCATCCTCCTCCTCACCAGCAGTTTGCAGTAACAGGTCCTGTTCCTTCCTTTTCAACCACAGCTCCCAACTCCTGACTCTCAGAGGTGGTGGTGTAGCAGGGATGGGGACTGGGGCAGCGGAGGCTGCGGTCAGGACAAGCAGAGCATGACAAGAAGGGCTTTTCTTCACGCAGCACAAGTCCAATGCTGTGGGGGCACAAGGAAAATAATTAGGCTGATGCAAAAGCATCCTCTGGAAACAGATGGGGTTACAGACAGAAACAGGTCCCTGCCTGTGCAGGGGCTCATAGCAGCGTTTGTATGATGTAAAGGAAGAAACGTCAGCACGAGGGACCTGAGGTCCTGGTTTGCTCTGCTCTTGGCACGTGGGGCGAGGCAGGGAGCAGGTTAGGGATGCGCTAGCATCTTGTCACAAAGCATTTGCTGACCTTTCCGTAAATATTTCTCAGAAAAGGCTAAAAGCCAGGGTCAGTTCAGAGGGTGCTGTGCTGTGATCAGCACTTTGCCTGGGGCCGCGGCCACGGCTGCCTTTGACAAATAGCACTTGACCTGAGCCACTGCGGGCGCAGGCAGCCGCACGGCGCGGGGCAAGCGCGGCCCCGCAGCACATTGCCAGCTTCACCGTGCTTGCCAGCTTCACCGTGCCTGCTGCTTAACACCGTCCCTTCCTGCAGCAGGCAGATGATGGTTTAGGGAATCGAATGCAGTTTTCTCCTTAATAAAGTGAATGCTGCAGAACACAAGACAGGTACAAAATGCTGCTTCTCACCTGATGACTTTGCCTGGAGTTTGTACCCCCAAATCAAAGAGGCTTTATCCATTCACTTCGCAAATACCAAATATGAAGTGGAAAGAGCTTCACAAAAGGTTGTGTCATCTGACTTAAAGCAACATTACAGGAGGGCAAAAAAGAGACGGGTTTCACAAGGATGATTGTAAATGTGAAGAGTAGTCCTTTTTTTGTTGTTTGATGGCAAAAACCACTGCATGAAAAGTAAAGCTTGGAGATTCATACAGTGAAGTCGCACAGACCAGACCCCTGCAAATACTGTACTGCTAAATACAAAAACACCCCACAAACACCATTTATTGAAGGATGCTCTGTGGCTGGCATGCTGTTTTATCAGTCCTACTAGTCCATGAAAAATCTGCCCTGGTTTCTTACATTGCTATAATTCTGGATCACATTGGACCAGCTTGCACTGAGGAAAAGGAAACTGATGTGATGGAACCTGGTAGCAAATAATCACAACAGCGTTTGAGCTGCACTGGACTAGTTGGGCTGGGCTGCCCTGGCCATGTCTGTGAGGGAGCAATCCAGGGGCAAGAAGACGAGGGGAAGACTTGCTGCACAGCCAGCCTTCAACATGCTCTCCTTTGCATGCCAAGTACCTGGCACACCAGTGCTTTCCTGAGCTATCTTCTGTTTCCGCTCTGACCCAAATGCTGCCTGCACTGTGCATGACTGCTCCCTGCTCACGCCCACCTCCGGCACAATCACTGCCCGCTGACATCCTCTCCCTGCTTCCCAGAGACACAGACACAGAGAGGGAATTTGCTAAAGGTGATGTCAGAAGTTCAACACGCCCATGGCATCCAAAATGCTTGGGAAAGGAACGCTCAGGAGGCTGGCACGAGGATCGAGGGCTCGGCATGCCTCCATGCACTGGCACAGACGGCCCCGCACACGGTGCTTGTTCCATTACGCGTGTGCACAGGAATGTGTGTGCATGTGTGCGTGGGAATGCCTGAGGCCCCCAGCCTGCAAAGATTTATGTACATGCTTAACTCTTAGCAGATGAGAAATCCCACTGAGACTATGCATGTGCTACAGGTTAAAGACAGGCATAAAGCTTTGAAGAGTCTAAATCTTAGATTATAAAGATTATAAATTTTAGGAGGACAAGGACAGCCTATGTCTGTGCAGCTTATTCTGCAGCCAAGGGGTGAGCTTCTGCCTGCAGTTGCACCACCTCACCTTAGTCCTATTGGTTGGTATCAGCACAAAAGGAGTGCACTGGTGTGCAGCCCCTGTGGATGCCAAGCACGGCTTGGGGAGGATCTGGGCAGGCCAGTGGTTATGGTGTGGGCATCAGGGGAATGCATTTCTCAATGCACTAGCTCCAACAATTCAAAAGAAGAGAATGCAATGAGAAACAGATGATACATCCATTCCTCTTTCAGCACCAGAGCTCCTACACTCACCAACAGCACCATGGAGTGAGTCACAGGCTGCTGGCAAAGCTTGCACAGGGAAACCTGCAGATCTGGGGGCTCCTCATGGGCATCAGCCCCTCTTCTGCTTTAGCAAGACCTTGAGGAGCTGATGCAGGAAGAACCAAGTACAGAAAATGGGGATTGCTGAGCCTTGTCAGAGCATCCACACTGGTGATGGGGAGCAGACCCTGTGGTGCAGGTCTAGGGGCCCGGGGGTCCTTGCTTACCCCATCACAGGGAACAATGCAGCATGCAGGTGGCACCAGCCACCCAGCTTTACTTGGTGTAATTGCAAAGAGACAGGGCAAGAGGAAGCTACTTCCTGCTACTCTGTGTTTTTAATTCATATTTTCACAGCTCTGCCTGTCCTAAATCCCAAGCAGATGGTGCAACTCAGCCCATCTCCTGCAGCAAGGATGATCCCCGGGGCCTCCCTGCAGAGAGTGTACATTTCAAAGGATAATTCCATGAGCACTTCTTACCCTGATCCGGAGCCTTCTGAGCATCCGTATACTCCATCACTCCTCACACAGGTCTGCCCCTGTCTTGCACCAGCTCCCACTGGTGTTTCCTTTCCACTATTGAAAGGTGAGCAGAGTCACAAGGACTCAGATGTGGCCTTGGAAGCAAAGGGAGCTGTGAAATGCAAAAGGCAAAAGTAAGAAACAGGAAGGAAAACAAAGAGAAAAGAAGGAAAATTTCTGTATGATTTGATTCACGTTACAAAAATGGGAACCATCCCCACACCTCCCACATGCGGGGGCGACCCCAGCCTTGGCTGAAGCAGCAGCAAGGGAAACCCCTTTACAAAGCAGCCCCTTCCCCGCAGCACCTTTTTGTGCTTGTGAAGCATTTCTGCACTAACAAATCCCGTTTGATAATTGTGTTGCAAAAGCCTCACTCTGAATATTTAATAGAATTATTGCTAGTTATCAGCACAAGTAGGCGATAAATCACAAGCCGCCTTTACCCAGCAGCAGGCAGAGCCATTAGGGGGTTTCAATCACGGTTCCCACCCTGCCCCCTGTGTCAGAATGACCATGAATTAAAAGGAAAAACAAACAAACAACCTGTGTCCCCCCCCCCCCTCAAAGGAAGGGTTCAACTCCTTCTGCAAACAGACAGACACAGAAGCTCTTTCAAGCTATGGCCTGGGTCCCACTGTCCCTATGTGCCACAAACCCAACTTTTGGGTGCCCTCAGGTGCCACCTCCCCAGCAGAACCCTCTGGCTCTGCCCCCCCTTTGCCGTGTAGGAACGAGGTGATCTTTTAGCTGCCCTTTGTCTTGGAAAAAGAATTAATTCTCATTTGCATTACCTCAACTAAATGTCACCCACCGATATTTTGTTAGACATTAGCAGCGCTGGCAGAGAGGGGCACGGGATAATTGCGTTCTGCCTAGCGCTGGGATTTACATAATTTCAGACAGCAATTAAAGAATCCCTGGGAATTATTTTTTTCCCCCCCCTCTTCCCTCTTCCAACCTCTCCTACAAAGAAAGTGTTCGTTTACATTAAGCACTCAGCTCCTCGCTGTTCATTTGCATAAAATTAAAGGTTTTTGTGCTCGGGAACAGCAGGGTAACATTTAAAATTCCCTTTCAAAAAGCTCACCTTAGAATAATAAAATGTTAATATCATTTCACGGGCTGGAGAAGGTTGCCAGCTGCCTTTCACTTCAAACTTTTACCCAATACTAACTGTTTGGGTGGGTGATGCGAGGATGGTTTTGTTCGGTGGTGTTAAGATATAAACTTTGTTGAAGAAGTGCAGGGATGGAAATGTGCTCACCGATGGGTCTCTGCAGGGCTACTCCGGAGCAGAATGTTTGTTTACTCCATAGTTTTTTAATTAAAAAATCATGCAAAAGAGCAGCAGCGGAATATTACCGGCTTTAATGTGCCGTCATACTCCAGGCTGCGAGAGGAAATGCAATTTGGATCACACCCCTTTCATTTGCTTTCATGGAGATGGAAGCAACGCTCCAGCACAAGTCTGCAACAGGAGATAACTTCTTCTCTGAGACTGCATTTCCATGCCCAGAGCAGGGTATGGTACAGGCAGGGAGGCAGGAGGAGCAGGCAGCAAAGGTGGCATCATCCAAGGCTGAAGCTCTCCCAGCCATCAGCTGCCTTTATCCTGAGCTCTCTATCAGCACTGAATAATAAAAAATGACATTTCCATTTGAGAATGACACTGTTGAGGTCCCTGAATGACCTTTCTTATATCACCAGGGTCCCTCGTGCCTGGGGAGAGTTGTCAGCAGCATTGTCCATCCCATGTGCTAAGGGCAGAGCCCTCAGCACAGGGAGGACAGGCTCTGCAAGGCTCTAACACGACTGCAGCCAGGTGAGGAATATCGCTGCAGGCCAGCTCCTGGGATCCAAGCATCCTCCAGGCCACCAGGGTAGGATCCTGCATGGCACTGGGGGAGGCAAACAAACCCAGAGCAGAGATGCCCTCTTCAGGAAGGCAGTGTACTCAAAGCACCCTCTTAGCCTCTGCCCTGCCCAGGTGCCAGCCTGGGTGCAGGACCACAGCAGACAGAGGGTGAGAGGCATGGGGCTGCCCTGTCCTTTGGGTTTTGTGGGGTCCTCACAGTACCCACACTCTCCCCTCCTCAGCTTTATGTTGCTCACCAGCACTGACACTGCTCCTCCATAGCCACCACCAGCCCTCACCCCATCCCACAGCATCCCTCCCCACTGCCTCCATCGCTATTGCACCTCAGAGCCATGGTTAGGGGGCTCCCCTTACAGAGGGGTTCATGAAGTAGCCGAGGCAGGAGGAGCTCTTCCACCTGGCAGTCCTCTTGTCTGCCACCATTTGGGGCTGCTGTAGGATTGTTGCAAAAAGTATTTCATTAAAAATGAATCTGGATCCCAGCCGTTGTGTTATCTGAGTGGTTCACAGGCAGGAGAGCAGCGAGCACAGCCTGCAGTCCCCAGTGCCCATGTCTGATTCCTGCTTTAGTCTCCAGGATACTGGAACTCCTACCTGCCAGCAAGTGCCACGTTTCCCAAGTGATTTGCACAGGGAATCTACACCTTTGCAGTTACATCAGACACGAACACAGGACAGAGTCAGGCTTATAAGCATCCAGCTCACCAGCAGCCTGTTATGTTTTCCAAACTGTATCCCTGTAAAAATGAATAGAAATTAGGATCAGCATGCTGTATAGCTCCCATGAGAAGCTCCCAACTGAAACATGTGCCAGTCTTGTGTCAGCCAGTGTCTTCATCACCTGCATCACCTCTTTTGCCAGGACGCATCCCTGTTCTCCATCATTTTCTACATGCTCCTCTGAGAAGTTTTAAAATCCAACACAAAAGCTGCCTATTGTGGATCAGCAAAGCCACAAGCAGGAAACAAAGCCTGAAATGATAAGGAATAAAATACTTTATGGGGGGGGAAACGTGGAGGAACCCACCTCCTCCATGAATGCCTGGAGCAGGCAGCAGCAGAGCTGAGAGGCACCAGGCAGATGCCCCCTAATAGCAGAGCACTTCACCGCAGAGATGGGGACCATGCACTTGCTTCTCCTTTAACACCCAACCCCTGTGACTGCACAGACCAGGTGCTTTAATTTATAAAGCAAAAAACATATTTTCTTTCCTTGTGTTTTTAATACTCAGTGAATACTTGATCTTTCACATCTGCTACATTGGAACCAGCAGGACTGACATTTTCCTGCTCTGAATGACCCACTGTGGTTCCCATCCCACAGCACAGATGTGTCAGCACCCATCACACACCCTCCTGCTCGTGGGAGCCCAAAGCATCGCACACAAACACAGTGCATGTGCAGAAGCAGACATGCCACCACATGCCAGGCTCACAGATGCAGAGATCACAAGGGAGGCTGAGGAGTGAGCTGTGGGTTCACAATCTGATGGAAACCCAGGGCTCCATCCTCATGGGAAGCACTAACTCTTCAGAAGCCATTTGCCTTCCAGGTGAAAATGAAACAAACTTTTAAAAATGGAAATGAAAAGGATTTGCTTGGGAATTTCTCTCTGGAAAAGTCATTAATTCATTTCAAAATTTTTCATTTCAAAATTTGTTTTCATTATTTCACATTATTTTATGACATCAGTAGTAGCGCATAATGTGACCTGTCATATCATGTCAAGTCATGTCATAATATGCATAATAGTAGTAGAAGTGCATAATATTACATGTCATATTGACATAATCAGAATATTCTATTATTATTGACTTTGTCAAACTAATTACAACACAGACAGGAAATACTTTGCTCTAGAAAATAAGATTAAAAAGGTGCAAACTATAGAAAAAGTCAGTTCTTTCCCCTTGCAACCACATCTTCAATGTATTTGTATAAAAACATTTAGACTAGTGTATTACATCATGTTATGAACCGTTCCATATAATTCCATGAAATAATGGAGTAAGAAAAATTGAGCCCAAGTAAAATTATGTTTGAAACTATTTCAGTTTTTCATAATAAATAATTATCAGCACAAAATTAGCAAATCCTCCTATATATGAAACCTAAAAGTTCCCCCTACAAAACACCTACATGAAAACGGCCACAGAAACAAAACTTCATGCGCCCAAAGAGCAATGAAGCTGGCGAAGGTCCTGAAGCACAAGTCCTGTGAGGAGTGGCTGAGGGAACTGGGGGTGTTCAATCTCTTCTCTTAGGGGAGACCTTCTCATACACTGCATTACCTGGAAGGTGGGATTGGTCTCTTCTCCCAAATAACAGAGAAGGGAATGGCCTCATGTTGTGCCATGCGAGGTTTAGATTGGGTATTAGGAATAATTTCTTCCCGGAAAGGCACTGCAACAGGATGCCCAGGGCAGTGATGGAATCACCATCCCTGGAGGCATTTAAATGACATGTAGATGTGACACTTAGGAACGTGGCTTAGTGGTGGACTTGGCAGTACCAGGTGAGTGGTTGGACTCAATCTTAAAGCTCTTTTCCGACCTGATTCTATACAGAACAATATTCCAGAGAAGATCCCCGATAGCTCTGCAGTGTTTGTGGAAGAGCAGTGTTCGTGTAAGTGCTGTCCCACAGGGTTTGAGGTGCTGCATCACATCGGTGCTGCACCAACATGCTCATACCCACTTGCACACACATGGCCATACCCACTTCTTCAGAACCATCCCCCTCCATGCCTGGGCTCACATTGAGCCCACTGGGATTTTTAATTGACTTGACATGTTATAAATTGCCTAACTTGGCTGTGATTGCTGTGAAGAATGGTACTTTAAAGGACTCAATATCTGTATATCTGCCTTTGATAAACATTGGCTTGCTGAGCTTAGATCTTATTTATTTACCCTTGGAGCAGGTTCATTACTATGTATTAGGTAGATATGACATATTTATGGAAATATGGGGACTCTTTGTGGAATATATTAAGATTAAATAAATCATTGACTATGTGGTCAAGAGCTACAGCAATCCTGATGAATGATTCCATGATTTTTTTTTGATCCTTGTATAATTTTAAAAGCCATCCCCCTTTGTCTTCCTGGCCTGCAGAATTTCCCACACCATCACTAATGCACACAAATGCAAGATGTGCACCTTTGCTTGGGAAGGAAACTCCAGGTCCCATGTGGCCTACACCCTGTATGAAGGAAAGGCACTTGGGAGACCCCCAGGTACCAAAACCCATTCCCTGGGAACCTGCTTAGCAAGGTGAGAAATGGTTCCAATTCCTTTATCCCTCATCATCCCATGCACTGTAATCTGCCACATGCATCCATTAGCCAATGAATTTACATATCTAATGGCACACTTTCACAAATTAGTGGTAATTACATTTAAAAGAGCTATTTTGATACAAATCAATGAGAGCCACAGCTAATGACATAAATGCTATTTCACATGTCCCTTGGCCTCATTGCAAACACTGGAGGATACACACAGAGCACAAACTGCAGTGTAGCAGTGCAATGTCACCAGCAGACTCAAAGCAAAAAAGTTTTCCTGGTGGGATGACACCAGACTTAAACAGAACAGAGCTACTACAAAAGCTTCCCAGCCAATCTCTGACCTGTGGTATTTGAGTTCTTCCCTCCCAATCCTGCTCACGTTTTAACACTTGGTGTTTGGTAATGGCAATACTAGCTGCAAAATGAACATGGCATCAGCACGTGTGACTATGTGACCCAAAGCATCCCCATCTCTGAGCAGGCAGGGTACCACATCAGCACCAACAAGGGCTGAGCCCCATCACAAACACTTACCCCATTAGCATCCATGTGGCCCTCACCAGGGCTGGTCCCCCATAATGTGGAGCACTGTGCCTGTGCATAGGAGAACCTTGGACTCTTCCTCCTTCATCCATTTCCCAGCATCTTTATTACCATTCCATACCACTCCCCATGATGCCCTTGGTCCCGCAGAGGTTCCAGGCAGGAAACACAGGACTGAACACAGCAGCAACCAGAGGACCTCTGTAAAGTGTGCACCATGTTTTCCTTTAGGCTCAGGACAACGAGTAAAAGTCTGTAAATACCAGGGGATTCTTAAGGATAGTTAAATAGCAAACTATCTGTTGATAATAAAATTTGTTTGCTTCTCACAAATATCCAATTTTCCTACTATCCAAAGAAAGGAATTGGGTGTCTGCTTCCTAAATTGTTTTAATCTCTGGCAAAGAGTGCTTCTGGCAGAGTTCCTCAGCTGGAAAATAGGAAATGAGTTAGAAACAATAGACAAAGTGAGTAATACAGAGCTTAAGAATGTCTGATCTTGATCTTGAGAAGTGAAGTTTAAATAGATTCCTCAATTCACTTGCATGTGACCACCCTGGAAAGGAAAGTGACCTTCCTGGGGAGGGCCAGGGATGCTGTGCCAGGTCTGGCAGAGATAATACACTCCCACCTGGCTGCCCAGTACAGTGACAACCTGGAACATGTCTCCTCAGTGAGAGGAACACAATGTCTCCTTGTCAGGATGCCTGTGCCACTGGGGACTGACACAGTACCATCAGCTTTAGCAGCTTCCCCAGTCTTTAACACAAGTGATCTCTTTAATTCATCTTCCCACCTCTTATGTGCACCCCACTGCTCTGATCCTTCAAGTACAAACCCCACATGACACTGCCAGCGATGGTCCGTGGGTGCTGCTGTACCTGTGATAAACCAACCTGGGTGCTGTGCATCTGCAGTCCTCACCTTCCCTCTGCACCTTCCTCCCCACTTGCACATCCATCAAACTGCATCTTTGCTCTACCTTTATAAAGAGGTTTTCAAACATTTTTCCTCAATAACCTTAAAGAATCAAGAAATCTTAAAATCCTGGAGGGGAAAATAGTAACCTTCTGCTTATCCCCCTGCAGAGAGACTTTTTGTAACCCTGTTAACAGCATCCATGTCACTGTGACACTAATTGAACTTTTCCATGCAAAGAGGCCCCTGTACAAATGTCAACCCCACACACTGGGATAAATCCTGCAGCAGCCTTCTCCTGAGGTGGATTTGTATAGGGCAAGGGTCCGTACAGAGACCCACTGGAGAATCACCCTGTGTCACAGGGCAGAGGGATTCTCTGGAGCCTGCATGTGATTTTTGGAATGGAAAATGCATTTCCAATGGATATCCATTGGAATTTTTCCTATGGATACTGTATTTATAATCCAAATCTTTCCTGCCAGGACAGTGCTCTCAGCATCGCACACCAGTGCTGCCCTGAGCACTAAAGGAAATGCTCTTTTCCATCGCACTAAGTGAAACAATTCAAACCAGGAAAATCTTGATAAAAGTTTAATTAGGAAAACGGTCTCCATCTGTAACATATCCCCATTCTCCCCATGTATTAACCCTTTTGCCATAAATCTGCCACCCTTGAAGAAACCTGCCTTCCTCACAAAACCTACTCAGGGTTCACATTATTTTAATCAGTTAGAGGGGTTTAATACATTATTGATTTTTAGGAGAATTGAAAAAGCTCCCGTATTAAGTCCAGGTTGCTTATTCTTTCTGTATATGACATTCAGGTACTTGTGAAAAATTATACCAATTATGAAATCAGCCATTTACTGCTTCAAAGTGCAATCAGTTGTCACACTGGAAAGCACTTGCTCCTGAATATTATTAGTTGGGCTATGTGCACAGGAAAGTGCTGAGAGGAAAGACTTTAACCAAAGGGCAATTGCATGAAATTTACTTAGAAATAGCTATTTATCACCCTTGGATTTCCTACTGTTCAAATCCACTGCAGACACTTTATGGAATGAAACAGCCATCTCACCAACGTAACTCAGCCAACTGAGGGGGCTTTTTCCTCACTGACATTAAATGAAAAATTTAGAAGTCATTGTAACAGCTTAAAGATGCATTATCCTTTTTGATGTGCAATTTTAGCTTCATATCAAAAGCCATATAAAATAACCCCCGCACAAACACAAAAAAGGAACTTTAAAAAGTTTTATGACATGTAGTTCATCTTACCTTTTATGCATCTAACAGGCACCGCTTCTCCCGCTGTTCTCAGAGACCATTGCATGATTACCACTATGGGGGAGAAAATATTGCCATAGCAGCAGCAAAACCAGCCGAAGGAAGGATTAGTCTCTGGAGCCTGGGAAATGGACGGGGAGAAGCTGAGCACCACAACGCCAAGCAAATTCCTCCGAAGCCAGAGCACAGTGGAATTGCGGGAGAGCTGCCCATTAGAGAAGCCTTCAGTTGTGTCACAAACTGCACCATTAATGGGTTTTGCTGCAGGCAGTGAAGTGAGAGGGAACATAAATTAAAGAGGGTACATTCAAAAGAAACTTGTAGCTCAGTAAAGATGTCTTGTCCGCTTGTTTTCTGGATCAGACAAACTTCAGAAGGCAAGGTCAACTTCTCGAAGTAGGAATGGAACTGGTCAGCCCTGGAACACTGGCACAGCATCATTAACATGCAGGGCTAATGTGTTTGATTAGTGACAGATGTGACCACCTGCACTGCAGGAGATATCACAGGGCAAGCACAGCCACCCCACACACCTTATACACAAGGTGCCGCTTCTTCCTCTTCTAGTTTCTCCAGGTAAAATCCACAATAAGAATGGAACAACCTGGTGATTTCCATGTTGGAAGCATGGTCAGGTGGACAGTAGTGAGTCTCAATACAGAGCCAGTCACCATGGGAGTACAAATAGTGTTCCCACAGGAAAACGGGAAAGCAGCTCTTGACCCACCAGGTCTTAAAGACCTGAGTCAGGAGCTCACTGAAAACCCCTGTACCTGTGAGTATGCTTGACTTGTACACAGCAACAACACCCAAACCATCCCAATGGTTAGCAGACAATACAAGATGCTTCCCACCTGCAGGCCTGCCCCAGCTCCTCTTTGGAGAGGGTCAAATCCAGGGATGAAGGAAGAACCAAGCCAGAAATAGGCTCCTCCTCCTTCACCTTCTCCTGCCATATGGGTTAGAGACCTGCTGGTCCCACCAGTGAGGGCTGGGCATCCATCATTTGTTATCTAAGCTGTGCTGGATGAGCCAAGGAACCACAGGGGTCACTTCAGCACACACATTGCTGTGCTGCAGCTCACCAAGACAAATCCAGACACGCTTCCCACAAGCATGCACACTCCTGGCTGGGGAATTCTCACTCTGTGCATTTCAAAAGCAGCTGAACCTGGTCCCCAGAGCATTCAACTCCACTCCCTATGGGGCCTGGGCATGTATCACCTTCAGTTAAGCAGCCAAACACACCCACAGACAAGGTTTATGTTATTTGCCACAGTCAAACCCCGTGCTTCAGAAAACAGGCAACTTCAAAATCATCTTATTCTAGAATTCCAGGTCCAGATGAAGAAAGGAGGTGCTGAAATGAGATGCCTTTCCAATATCCTTCAGCATGACATGGGTGCCTCAGGTGTTTAATAAGCACATTACAAAACACACCAACAATAGTCTTAACAGGTAACAGCAACCAAGATCTAAACAGCCTGCTTTATAGCACAGAAATAATGCAAAACCAGAACACTTGGTGTATTTTAACATAGCAAAAGGATTGTTACACCACCATTTAATTTAATAAATAGTAAAGTATTTATAAATGAACCATTTCATAAAGTGTTACCAATTTCTCCATACACAATAATATGATTTGCACAAACGTTTGTCCTTGAGGCAATAGAAATTTTCTTTGCAAATCAATCCTTACAAGGATTGTAATTAGTATCCGTTAAGGCAGCTTGCAGTACCTGTAGCTGTATTTCTCCCATAAAAGCCCTGATTGCTGCAAGCTCTCACACAAAGCTAATGACACAGAAGGAAAATGCACACATCGTCTAGACTATTCATTTTAATCAGGCAAGAGTGATTTTTTGTGGCCCATTTGATATGACTTTTACACAAGATACAACCTCGCTCCACAGGGGCTGGTGGAAAAGGTCAACACTGCTGTATAAAAATACATTTAAAGGAGTTAAAGAAAGCAAAAACTACAGATAAGGACCAGCATTGTGCAGGCAGAGCTGCAGATGTTCCATCCACCCAGTGATTTCTGAGGAATGTGTAGATCTAGTTCTAAATGTCCAAAACTTAAAAATTCAGGGGCTTACTTTGTTAGCTTCATGCCTTGCAATGGGATGCAGATAAGAATTTGCGTGATGGCACACATGTGAGTTAAGGTGGGTTATAGCAGATACTGCTCCTTTAGGAAAGGTTTTACACCCAAAAGCAAGCACCCAGCTAGAAAGCCAAGGAAGCTGCCAAGAACCGGCTTTGCCCGATACCTTGTGTCGAAGCACAACCACATTCATGAACAGCTTGTGGTGCCCAGAGGATCTGGATAGTGATGGGGAGCAGGGATCACCAGATCACAGGGATCACCACACTTGGGGGTTCCAGCAGAAGAGCAACCCCAGCCCAGTGCTGCCGGCCCATTGGCACACAGCGCACAGCCACACCAGCTCCCTTGTGCTTAAGTCAGTGTTTTCTAGACTCAATCATTATCACACACTGTTCCAAAGCGGTGATTTGCTGGGTGCAGTTTAACTAATACCACTCTTGATGATGCATACTAGTGAAAAGCACAATTAGAGACCCTCCTGTGGCCAGCAGGAATAACACAAGCCATCCCCATGGAGCCAGAGCTGCTCTGAACTGCAGCACACAAAGGCAGCCCAGTGCTGTGCAGTCTCCTGCTTCTTCTGGTAATTGCACTCCCATGCCAGGGAATTCCACACACACAGCACCAAGAGACACAAAAGCCACCATACAGCAGTCTCTGCTTTGGAGTATCCCACCCATGGATACTCCACATCTCTGCTGGTGGCTATCACAGGACAATGGCACTCCTCAGCACAGCTACATCCTCCTGATAGCAGCTCTGATCCAAGCCAGATATGGAACAGAAGCCTTTTGATCCCTTGAGGACAGGACTGAATCAGGGGTTTCACCTGGAGCACCCCAGTGCTTTCTGCTGCACTCCAAGTGCAACCAAATAGCACAGCAGGAGCAGGATTTTTCTGTGAACAGGGTCTAAAATTCCAGCTCTATGTCCAAGTTCCAGCATTAATCACACCATTCATCATCATTACCAGCGGTCACTCCACTTGCTGCCCCAAAGGCAGCAGCAGGGGCAGGGACTGATGCACTTTGTTCCTTCCTCCTTCCTAAGGAGGGGAGGCCAGGCATCAGTAAGATCATTGATCTGGAGCATTTGCCTGTCCTCCTGAGCAAGGAGGAAGTTAATTTATCACAGGATGGAGAAAACCCGGTCTTTAAATTCTTTGGTTGCTTAATTAAAGGGAACTTCACTATGTTTGGCTAAACCTTGCTCCAAGGACCCAACTGCAGTGATTCAAACACCCAGCTCAGTTGTTCAGGGCCGGTCTGAGGACAGAGCAACGTCTGACACAGTGATGCTGATGATGGATCACTCTGGCATCCTTGTGCAGCCACTTTGGGAGCTGGATCTGACACCCACCACAGGGTGGAGAACCAGCCCTTGCACCCACATCCCACATGTGCAGATGCTGCTGTACCAGGCAGTCCAGAGAGCAAGAACAGCCAAGTCCATCACAAACCTGGCTGCAAGGAGAGCTCCTTGGCACTCTCCAAGAGGTGTGAGGGGAAGATTCATCTTAATAATCACTGTCCTCAGCTTGCCCCATGCTCAGGCCTCCCCTGCACAGGTCTCCCACATCCCCATCTCCTCCAATGCAGGGCTGCACTGCGCCCAGCCTGCAGAGGAAACCCCGCATCCTGACTGCCAGGCTCAGCAGCGCCTTGAGGCTTTTCCCCTCCTGTCCACAAAGTAAATGAAGTGGGGAGAGTAATACAGTGTGCTCTCAGCACGGCTGACAAGCCTGTGCCTCTCCCGGAGCCGCTGCGCTGGTATTAAACAGACAAGACAAGCTTGCAGTCAGTTATCAGCCAAAAATATAATGAAGGAACAAGGCGGCAGAGCAAAGCCGAGTCACCCCGACCAGCCAAGTGGAGAATTGAATTTCTCACCAGCTCCCCAGCAGCAAAGCATCTCCGAGCTGTGGCCTTGCACGCACCAACAGCTCTGACCCAGTGGCCACAGCAGCTCACTCCATCGCCACAGGGCTGGGAAGGGGATGCCCCATTCTCATTTACTAGAGCAGGGTTTGGTCACCACAGGAAAGTGCTCAGCGCAGCACAGGGTATCAGAGGGGTGACATTTACCCATCACTGCACAGCAGCAGCCTGGGCTGAGCACAAAGCAGTGTGCAGGAGACAGAGGCTTGGGAAGTGCTTTCAGCCCAGCAGCAAAGCAGGCAGGGGTAGAGAGGTCCCAGCTCCAGCAGCATGGGTCCATCCAGAGTGGCCATGCAGCTACTGGGGTGCACCAGGGAGCTGGAGACCCTGTACCCCCAGTGAGGAAATGGGCATCTTGGTCCTCAAGCCGCAGGAATTCCTTGAGTTTGCCAAGAGGGGGAGAGTTTACAGGAAACTAAACTGTAAAGAGATCCTGATGCCAACAGAGCTGCCTGGACCCATTTTGGACTCCTTCCATTTGAGTCCTTTTCCATCCCTTTGTTTCCAAAAGAACACTACTGGAACTCTTCCCTGGTGTCAGTGCTCTGCACTCAGTGTCACAGGCAACTCTGGAAAAACAGTCAGTGGTTTGGGACAGCCCCAAAAACAAAACACACGCAGAAGCAGAGGGAATAAATCAGCTCCCAGAGAGAGCAAACATGGTGCAGGTTAGTGTAAAGGTACCCATCTCCTTACCTACTCATCCTGGGGCAGAAATATGGGCTGAGCTGTAAACCAGTGGGAACTGGCTTCAATCTCAGCCCCTGTTCCAGCATGTGCTACAGAACTTATTCTGAGGTTTTTTAATTCACATTATCACAAATGAGAAAACCTTTAGAACTCCTTATCACACAGTGACCCTCAGGGTACCACAGCTTGGCCAAATACATGTATTTCTGGGCTGATGCACAAATTTCATACCCATTTTGGGCAACATTTTTAAGTTAATGTCAGTGAAAGGGGAAGAGGCAGGACACTCCAAGCATGATGGATCTTTTAAAAGATATAGCTGAGGATTGTTAAGCTGAAGTCTATAACTTCAGCTAGCTTAGGTTTGCATGGCCAGCAGCTCATCAAGACCAGGTCCCACTGCATCCACACCAGCAGCCAAAGAGCTGCAGCCAACCCAGGGGACTCCCTCCTTGCAGACCACAGAGCAGTCCCCATCCTGACTCCTGGGGGTGCTGACACCAGGACACTGCTCCCCACACCACAGAGGAGCTTTGCTCATTGCAGCGCTGTGACAGCACCTGGGCAAAGTGACACGGTAACAAATGGGCTGAACCAGCCAGTTTCTGCCTGCGAGAAATCATGCAACGATTTTCGGCTCCACACAAACGTTTACAGCCAAGTTATAAACTCCTGTAAAGTGCTGACAGACCCTTCGCTCCAGCAGTGCTAGCAGGTGCCCCGTAATGAATGTGCTGAATGACCTACCAAGCAAAGTTATTGAGGCAAAAAGCACCACGGTCATTCAACAAACAATTAGAGAGTGTCCTGGTGGGGACAGCATACTAACAAGGGAAGGAGCCCAGAAGAGCTGAGTAAGCATCCTGCCTTTCCCCCCCAAATTCCTCCTCTTTTCCATCCTGGGCTCTGATCTATAGCATGACTCACTGGAGCTCCAAGAAAGCTTTAGAGATTGTTATGCTAAATGAGAAAAAAAAGTAATTGCCTTTCCCCCATCTAGAACTCCAGATATATAACTTGGAGAAATATAATTAGCTGCTAACTTCAAAGATGCATTGGAATTTTTTGTAATGGGCATTGAGACCCTGTATTAAAGAAAGCTAAAAGAAAAATGATACACTCCTCCTTGTAAATGGAATAAGACTTAAAGGTTTTAATTAGGATTCACTATGCATCTGCAGCCAGGAAAACGGGAGAAATACCCTCATAGCATCTTACTGTTTGAAAAACACATATTGGGGAAGAAGCTTTCTGCAAAAATAATTAAGGAGAGTGACACATTTTTGTCTTTGAGCAGTAATTATCTATTATTAAAAATAAGCTGCTCTTTTTACTCCATTTAAAATGAAATTACTTCAAACAAAGGAAGATCTCTGCAAGGAGGACCAGAGGCACTCGCTTATTTGGGGTGGGGGAATCAGTCACACCGTGCATACAGGAAAATCCTAAGGAAAATATGAAACACATCCTGCACAAAGAGGAAGGGCACCAGCCTGCAGTGGTCCTTGGTGTCCCTGCAGGGTGGATACCTGGGGGTTCTGAGCCTCCTGTTTAATAGTAGGGCTACCAAAAAGTCTTCCTACAGGAATAGTCTTCTTTTTCTAGACAATTACCTGTGTGCCAAAACCAGGCAGAGGAAGAGCTACAAGAAGGGGTTATTTCAGCCAGCTGGGAAAGGAGGTCAGCGACCCCTCATTCTGCTTGATAGGAAACCAGAACAAGCCCCATAAAGGGCTCACCACAGCTGCCTCAGGGCATGGCTTAGCTGCTCAGGAGAACACACATCCCTTGGTGTGATATGACAGGCACCTCCTGTTACTTGGACTACCTGCCCCCTACAAATGCCTCAAAGCGATAGCTAGGAGGAGACTTGATATCTTCCAGAC
>JANHGB010007655.1:36117-46515 GCA_026283785.1 Coracopsis vasa
AGAAACCAGAATAAGCCTCATACAGGGCTGCCCACATCTCAGGGCATAGCTCAGCTGCTCACCAACAAGAGCAGAGCTGCAGGCTCAGACCACACTTCCCCTGGTCTAGCACACCAGACACCCCTATTAATTTGGTTACCTGCACCCTCCTCAAGGCCATAGCTAAAAGAAGACTTGAAGTCTTTCAAGCTACACTGCAATAGGGTGGGGTGAAACCCATGCTAGAGAACTACCAGACAGAAACAAGATTAAGTATTGCTTACTATTTAAACTTCCAGACACCAGAAAGCATCCTATACCTGGTTCAAAGCAGCCCCTCCACATCCAGAAAGTTTCATAACTGGGAAAAGGGGCTTCCCAAAATAACAGAATGCATTTAAGAAGCTGATTTCCAACCTACCTTTTTCTAGGGCTACAGACACTGAGCAGGAACCCAACAGCACCAAGCCTACACCCAGCATCCCACCCAAAGGTGAGAGATACTCATCATTAACTCCAGGTGAGGGTGTCCTGGGGCCTTTTATTTCAGAGGCCCCTCCCCAGTGCAGGGGTGGAGGGGAACCTGCTGCCGATAAATGTGGGGCTCAGAGCTTCCTCTTCTTCATGTGTGTACTTGAGGCTGTGCTGGATGCTGGTTTGCACTGGTATGTAATGCAGGTAAACCTGCAGTGTCTTCTGGGTTTGTATCTTTCTCTTGTTTCTGGGGGGTTGTGCTGATGCTCAGTAGGTGGCCTTTTTGCATTGCTGTTCCCTGTGCTGTGTGGAAAAAGCTCAGTTAATCTCCTGAAGAATATCAAAGTTTGTCTAACCTGGATTTTTTGACTGCTCTGTGGACTTGAGTGAAGTTGTTGAAAAGCATTCCTATAAAAGGTGAATGTATTCCTATAAAAGGTGGATGTGGTTGGTATTTCAAGAGTTGTGTTTGGAGCAATTTTCAGGAGAACTCAAACACATCTGTGTTTAGGAGGGAAAAGATTCAGGTTTTTGTATGGAAAGTATTCACTCTCTGAAGTCCTCTACTACTACAGTCCTGCTCCTGCTTGCGCTGTGTGCAGACAAAACTGTAGAACAAAACTTGGTTCTTTCCTGCTGCTTGAGTTTTAATAAATCCTTTCCCTTTTAGACTCTGTGTAGGCTAATTCTTGATTTACTGCCTAGGCTTTAATAGCTGGAGCGCATCAGTCATCTGAGCACTAGCTGGCTTGACTCAAGGAGCAGAGAAGCACTGATGTTTTTCCTGATCTGGGCATAAAGCTTTGAACCACTGACTTGCAGAGATTTTCTGTGTCTACATCAGGAGAAGCAGAAAATGCTTCTGTTGCTTGGCTTTTTCATGACCAAGCTGGGAATGCTGAAGTGTTACTTATGGTTTCTATTCCCAGTAGTAGCTTCAGACCTGGAAAAGGGACTCAATTTTAGGGGAGTAGCTAAGCTGGTTTGCTGGTGAGGGAAAGGGTGCTTGTGAGAACTCACCTGTGTGTGGCCAAAAGGAAACAGAACAATTTAGCTAATGACAAAACTGCCAGCTCAATAATGAATTGGTATTGGGAAGCCTAAGCCAAAATGTTCTCAATGTGAGGAGCTTGCAAGAGGTGGTCATGCTCTTCTTGTGTTCTCCTGCCCTGGGACAGCCTTGGTATCCACATGGAAGAGGCAAGCTGTGCTGGGCAGGGTCACAGGAGTTCTGGTGTTAATGGGTGGCTTATTCTTTGATGCTGTGGATTATGATTTATTGTGTGTTTGGCCACTTGTTGGACTGGGCCTTGATGAATTGTTGATAAACTGTGATATAGGATGTTGCCTTTAATGAGTTTTTGTGGTGCAAGCTGACCATTTGAGTCCCTGCAGGCAGGGATGAGGCCATGCTGGGAGAAAGAGGGCTTGGGAATATTTGTGGGAGAGTTGCTGGCTTTTAGCTATCCTTTTCAAAGAGAATTCCAGGTATGCATTTTCTACTGTGGAATAATGAATTCCTGCTTGATGTGTTCATTGTGTAATGCTAACCACAAGCTCATCTCTAATCTGAGCTACGCAGGAGCTCATCACCACATAGCTTGAGAAATCCTTTATTGTATATGCATGGGCAAGCACATTATAAATACAGGACTTGGCAATAACTCCCAGCCTGCCTGACAGCCTGCAGAGGGGCTGGGGGCTGTGCTGTGTGAAGGCAGCTCCTCACCATGGGGTGGAGTTGTGGGAGCTGGAGGTGGGCTTCTGATGGCTCTACCTATCTTACTGCAGCACAGACCATTTTCTGCACAAACCTGGTTTTGTTCAGAGTTCTGTCACAGAGTAAAATGAAGAGGAGGGCTTATTTAATAAGAAATCCTTGTGCTAGCTTTTAAATGTCATTATACTGCTTGTTCATGTGCATCTCAAACTTGGGATTTCTCTGGTCTGGCTCCTTGGCTGTAGTTCACAGGTATGACTGTGGCTTCATGGAGTGGTGCTGTTTGGAGCACCTCTACCTCAAGCTGCTTTGCCCTTTGTGCTGCTGACCCCTGGGGAGCAATGTATTGTCACAACTCAGCACTGCCTATGAAAGACCTTCAGATCTCCTGAATCCACTCTGGTTCCCACCATTTCTATCAGAGCTGTTGGGAGTCATTTAGCATTGTGGAATAAGCTGCTGGAAGCACATGGGCTGACTGCTGAGTGCTTGTAGAATCAAGCTTAATTGCAAGCCCAAATGCATTCATAGCCTTGCTCTCCACCACCACAATGCCTGTGCAAGGTGTCAAGCCTGTGTTAGCTGTTGGAGATGCAGTGGGGTTGAGGAGGTGTGCAGGTCCTGTGTGTGATGGTGGGACAGGCTCTCAGAAGTGCTCTGTGCATCTGTTTTATCCCTGCTAACCAGGGTATGACAACACAAGGAGATGCTGAAGTGCAAGGGGGTGGTTAGGAGGGACAGACTGGTGCAAGGGCTCTGCTACCCAGCTCCAGCAGAGCTTCCCATGCCAGCCCCTGCTTTTAACACTTCTATGGCTCTGCTTGGTGTTAAGTGATTTTGTTTGTTTGCCTTAATTGCTCTTGATTAATGCCATGACCTTTTTTCTCATGATTCCTGTCTCATTACCTGTGTGGAGATGAAACTGGAATGATGGATCCATGCCAGATCTGGATGAGGCAAGTAACAGCATGTTAGGGTGGCCAGTGATGCTGCAGGGCAGCACTGCCTCAGGGCGGTACTTGGCTGGTAGATGAGCACCAGCCCCATCAGCCATGGCTTGGGATCCTTTCACAGCAATTCCAGAAATGACTTATAAACATGGCAGTTTCTCTCCAGCCCAGTGAGCTGAGTGGCTCCCTGAAGGAGGTCTCGCATTCATGCAGTGGGAAGCTGCTCCCCAGCAGCACTGGTGAGGAGCTGTGGCCCATTTATGTGCCTGGTGTGGAGGACACAACACTGAGCACTGGTAACACAATTTATTTCCACTAGTGAGTGAATTGCCCATAATTCATGAAAAGCAGAGCCTCGAGTGATGATGAAGGTCAGCCCATCAGATCTGGAAATAAATTGTATCCTATTACAGCCTCCTATTAGGGGTCTATTTATAGCAGGGCTTGCAAACTCCTGGAAGTTTGGAGGGGTTTTTGGTGGGATTTTTGCTTTAACTTGGCTGGTGAGGGTATATGGACATGAAAAACTTGGATGCAGAACAAACACTTATGCTGCTGATGTAAACCAGTTCTACTGCAGAAAGATGCTGGGTCATGGACTCACTGGGTGGATTTCTGGGGTCTCAGGGCTGGAGGCACTGCTTGGCCAGCCAAGGGACAGGGGTAAGTGGACAGAAACCTGGCTGTTTTGGTGAGGTTCGCCATCTGCTCTAGGGAATACTGTTATGCTTTTACACTGGCAGCACAGTTATTTCTGCAGACAGAAAAGCAGTGCCTTTCTCCTGTATTTACCCCTTCTATTTACCATGCCACTGTAATCCCCAATTGATAGATAATGTGCAGGATGTGGTTTGCCATGGAAACGGAGCCCTAGTTCTTTACATTTTTTAAAAAGATTAATATTTCTTAGCTTGGTTTCATTATTCTGATATTAAAAATCATTAGTTATGTACCATTTTACGGCCTTCCCAGGCCATAATATGCCCTTTTGGGCATGAGCTTTCCCATAGGCAAAATAAAGCAAGCTGCCTGGGACTGGCAGAGCACAGTGAAGGCATCTGGTGATACCTTGGCTGCAAAGTCTTTGCTTTCCAGCATCTCTGGCTATCACATCAGATCACTATCTGACACATTGGTGTTCCTGATAACACTCTGGATGACTTAAAAATGGAGCTGCTTCTAAAATCCCATGTATGCATATGCAAGTTCACTTGCATTTGAATCCCAGATCTATAGGCAGTAAGATCTTCCTTCAAAGCCCATCAGATACAAGGGAATCTCACCACTGGCAAATGGGTGACGTTACAGATTTTCATGTCCATAATCTCCTTGAAAAAATATTTGATCTTCCAAAGGATTTGGGACAGAGGTAAACTGCTGTGAATTAAATTGCCTTATGCTATTGAAGAGCATGGGTTTGGGTAAAGTGGGGCTGCTTGCTAGGAAGTGAAGCTGTTGCTTTCAACAAATGACTGCTCTAATCTGGATGCCTATGGAGGGGAAGTGTGCTTAATTGTGCAGGAGTCCCAGCTCTGTGCTCAGGGATAGATGCAGAACTGGATGTAATTGCTTGCTCAGGTTAAGAGGGGTGATTCACTCATGCTGGAAGTTTAGTTCCTTATAGGTGAAATAAGAAAAATAGCTGTCTTTTAAAAGTCATAAATCTGTACAGTAAAAGGGTTGGGCAAAACTCATATTTTACTGGTTTTGCTGTCAGAAACACAGAGAATTAAGGGCCATGTGACTTGGTAATTGCTGTGGACTTTTTTCTGACAATAAACATTAAACTTAAAACTGTATTAAAATCATTTGACAATTTTTATGCTTTAACAGTTGAGAGTGAATAATGTTTTTTGCATATAAAATACTTTCTCTTGTCAGCCTATAAAACTGTCAGAAATAAATTCATCAAAAAAAGGTTCTATAATTAAAAGTCACTTCTTTTCTTTCTCTAGTTTAGTTGGAATTATTTGTTTGTCACTTTTCCAGGACTAAACTACTGCATTCAGAGACAACTTTCTTCAAGACTATTATGAACTGTGTGATTCTTACAAAAGGAGCCCAACTTTCCCTCCTAATGTATCAATTCAATATCGCTTTTCAGCACATACTTTTAGATGGTACTATTTCTAAAGAGCTATTTTCCTTTGAAGATGAACAGGAGTGGTAATGGAAAATACCCAAATGTAGAAATGGTATTTTTGTTATTGAGCTGCCTATAATTTATGGAAAATTGCTGAATTAATTTTTTAGCAAAGTAAATTTTTAGCACTTCAAATTGCAAATTCTCTCTGAAAGTCAGAGCTGTACAGGTGTGTTAAAGCTAAAGGAGCAATATTGATCTTTATGGTAATCAAAGGAAGGTGTCAGCCTCCTGAGGGAGAGCTGAGGGTGACTTGGTCCTGACATCTGCCAGGTGGCAATGGTAGAAGAGCCCCATTGCCTTTGGGATGGGGAAAAGGGTAACTTGGTGTCTTTGCCATCCCATTCCTATTGAGTGTAGGGAATGCTTTTCCCTGACCCATCATCTTGAGAGACTTGTCTCTTGGGGGGATGCTGGTGTTGGTGGGGAGAGCCCCTTTTCCACCCTTCACTGCAGGAAGGGGTGCTTTGACAGCACAGACTCTTTTAACAAATTGCCTTGGCTCTTTAGTGATGAGAAACTGTGAACTCATCAGAGCTCGGTGGATTTGGGGGTGACTGGATTTTCAAGGCTGGAGGGTGATAATGGTTTATTGATCTGTTGTTAAGTTATTGGAGCCTTAATGGAGGCAATAAACCAATAGAGCACATAGCTGTCACATGGCTGCATAAGCTGGGAGTGTAATTAAGCAAGCCTTCCTTGGCATGCAGAGGAGGAGGCTTGTGGTGGCCACTTCTATGGTGAACCCTTGGGTGATGGAGCTTTTATCCTTGCTGGCCCTGTGCCTGTGCAGGGATGCTTCATGAGGGTTGCAGGATAAACATCAGAACCCCTTTTCCCTGGGGCTCTACTGATGGCACCTGGGTACCAATGGGTGCAGAGGTGCATGTGCATGGGGGTCCTGTCTTGTGCTGCAGTGACACTTCCTGCTAGGAATTGTGGCTCATTAGGTGTGAAATACCATGCTGCTGGTTGGACATGTTCTGCAGGTCCTGTTACTGGCTCCTAAAGAGTATTTGGCTCCAGTCTGTAAGGTTTTGGTGCTCTGTAGACAAAATGGGCCCTTGCTCAGAAGCCCTTGGTAAGTGTGAGCAGATGTGAAGGTGCAGATCTGAGTGGGAACAGAAGGTTAAAGGGATACAGCATTGTGTAAGGCTGAGGATTTGCTGGCTTGGTGCTGTGTTTCTGGTCTGATAAATCATGTAATCTGGATTCACTGATTTAATAAATGGTGGTGGTGGGGTTCATGCTAAGATGAACTGCTGTTTCCCCTGGTTTCCATAGGTCCCTTTTGCCTGGGAGCTAGGAAGCAAGGCTGATCTGCTGGAAGCATTATCTCTTGGTACAGTAATTATTATCTGTGATTAATCCTGCTCATGATGGAGGGTTCATCTTCCTGTTTGCTTCTGTTGTTCATGTGTAATACAAGCTGATGTGAGCTGTTGTTGAAAGGAGATAGATGGAGGTGTCTGTACCAAAGAAGTTTTTAATGACAGGACAGGTAGAGATGTCCTGGCGGAAGAGGTTGTGGGTCAGGGTGTGTTAAGGGTGGGTGATTCAGCTGCTCTCAGGGTGCCTGTGCCACCACTTGTGGCAAGTTTGGGGACCCTGGTTCTGGCACAGCCAAGATGCTGGGAGCATCCACTTGCAATCCTCAGTGATCAGCCAGGCAATCCTTCTGCTGGGGAGACATGAATATTTATGTGTGAAAAGCCAGAAATACCTGTGAAATCCTCCTGACCCTCAATAGCTCCACAGTCATTATTTAAGCAAGTTCATGCTCCATTAAAAACAGTTATTTAATACAATAATCATTCAATTAAAAACCTCTTGAAGCGGCTGCCAGAGCCTATTTGTATCAATACAATATTTTAATTGTAAATAGCAAAGTATGGACCTGCCAACTGTGATTGTCAAGAGAATGCTACTGAAACGAGTGTTCTGTCTCGGTCAGTGCAGCAAGAACTGGAGGCAGTTGCACTGGATAAGGAGCATCCTTCTGGCCCTCCAAGCTGGGGACATGCTGGCCATGGCAGATCCTGCCTCCAGGGACCAGGGGACTGGGGACAGGGTCTCATGGGGGTTAAATGCAGGGCTTTATGTGAAAGTTGCATTGTGCTGGAGCAGCCTGGGATGGCGATGGGTGGGAGAAGCAAGTCAGGTTAACACTGTTGTCACCGTACCATCAAATCATGGTGGAGCTGGGGTGTTTGGTGAATATGTCTCCAAACAGTTGATGGCCAGAGAAGTGAAGGGGCACTCTCCAGTATCCCTGCTGTGAGAGCATTTAAAGGCAAGAAACAAAGCCCTTGAGCAGAGTATGGTTGTGGCCAGCTCTGTGCTTGGTCCAAAGAGTCAGTGATGCTGTTTCCATGTATGGGAGCTCCATGATTCAAAATAACTATGCTTTGATGAGACTAAGCAAAGGGGAAGAAGAGAAGAAGGAAGAATCTGTCCAAGTGTCTGCTGTAGGGCTGTTTGTGCTTGATGGACTCTGGTAAAGCTCCCTGGTGAAGACCACAGCCTCAGCTGGTCAGGGATCTCAATGCAGTGGAGGAAGAAAGCTGGAAATCTCTGCCTGGAATTCCTGCTGGCGCATTCATAGTCCCACACTCTGCATTTTGCCTCACTGCATAGGTGCCGTCACATAAATATTCCAGTCACTATTGCTTACTGTCAGACCCAATTTAGAAAAGTACCTGTCTGTTACAAATATTTTATAGTACTTGAATATGCAATTTATGTAACATGCCCAGCAAAAGAAATCCATTATCTGGGTTTGTCTGATTGAAATTCTGGCATCGTAACAGTAGGAAAAAATTAAATCATTTTAGCAAGTTGCAGTCCATTATGAAGACCTAACTGCTCCTCTCTGAAAAAGAGCCAGGGCTCCCTCAGTGATGCCATGGAAAACTGGGCTTTCCCTATTCCAAGCAGCTGGAATTAAGCGCAGCTAACTGTTCTGCTGCTCTTATAGGCTGCCATTGAATTCCCATTACTTGTATCTCTGGCTTCAAGTTCATTTACATTTTGCAAAGTTGCCTCTCTTTTTACCTAGCTCTGATTAGGTTGGTCTGAAGTAAATTACTGAGCTCATTGATCTGAACAGTTTTATTTCAATTGGGATGAAACACACCCAGTGTGGGGTCTTGGCAGTAACCATATACCCAGTGCCCTCACCAGGGAGGTACCCACCAAGCTCTGATTCTGAGCTGCTGATGGAAGGTGGCTGAACAGCATCCTCTGTGTTGCTGTCAGATACTGTGGGTTGTTCAGGAGCGTGGTGTGGCTTCTGTGCCTGACTTACCAACACCCATACCAGCCCAGAAAGGGTCTTTAGTTCTCATCTCTGGGTTGAGAGCAAGCTGCTGATATTGAATGAGACTTAAACCTTTCCATAACACCAGAATGACTTGTGTGGCAAGAAGAGGTTGACTTTGATTAAGAGGGACTTTGGGAGATCTCTAGTCCAATCTTCAGCTAAAAGCAGGGCTGGTGTGGGGCAAAGCAAGTTGTTCAGGGCTTTGTCCTGGCCCAAGGATGCTGTAAGAAAAAGGCACCACCGGGGGGACCTGATATCAGGCACACATCAGTGCTCTGTAGTTGGTCTGGGAATGCTTTTGGGGTGGGCAGCTGCAAGGGTTAGCTATCAGAAACCTTTGTTTTCATCCGAGTTAAAAAGCTGGGGGGCTTCATGGTGGGAATGCATTCCCGCTGGGAACTACAGCCCTGCAGCTTTAGCCTGGGAGCATCTCCCCAGCTGTGAGAAGGTGCAGTGCTGCAGGAAGGTATTTGCTATTTGAAATTGATGTCCATGCCTGTACTGAAACATGCCTGCAAGTGTGTTTTGGGAGGAAAAACCAGGTCAGGGTATGGCAGAGAGTATTTATTTCCTCTGGGACTCTGTGTGTTACTTGTGGTATATTTTATGGATGGAGTCTGTCCCATATGTCTTGGGGAAGGCGTCTGGCTAAGCAACGTGTTAACAGTTAGTGTGCTAAGGAGCTGTTGTTTGGGTACTTTAGTTTTGACATTTAAATGCATTTTTCAAATACAGTGAGATGAATGTGATGTCACCGGGGAGTCACGAAGGACTCTCAAGCATAAAGCAGACGGCTGGGTTTTAATCTTTAACAGTGCACTAGCCTCCTATCCCTGAAGGTCCCTTCAGTAGAAGCTGTGTTGTGCTTTAGGTACCCAGAGCATCAGGGGGTTTATCCACTTACGACACTCTATGTAAAAGAAAAATGTGTGCAGTGCAGAAGTGATATTTAATGCCACTCAGACCTCATCTTGTTTGACCATAGGAAATCTAGAGGCGAAAGGTCTTTGTGGGCTTTGGCAACAGGCAATGGGTCAAACAGAAAATGGGTCTGGACTCAAATCTTTGTTTTTATTGATGTATGACTTCTATAAAATGAGAGGTTTATGGATTCACTCTGCAAAGCATTAACTAGTAGAAGGTGAGTACCCTAGGAGGAAAGCTGTGAGGAAGCAGTGTATTAAGAGTGCAGGGATTGAGATTCCACATTTGGAAATAACACGGAACAATTCTAAAGGTATTTCTCTAATTGCACAAACACTAGAGCATGCTTCCCTTTCAACAAGAACTAAGTGACTGCTGGATCCAAATGACTCAATTCATTATACTATGCCTTTGGAATACATTTCTTAAAGCTAAGGCAGACCATTTTTAATCTTAGCTCCACCTTTTTACATTCATGGCACATTATTCAGTTTGTAAGAACTGGAGTGAGCAATATCGTGTGTTTAAGAGCTGGAGAGATCAATGCCCTGATTTTCCTTATGGGTGGGATTAGAACCCTCTGAGCCTTTGTCCCTTGAGTGGTGGTTGCTTGTACAGTGAGGTTTCAAAGACATTTGTGAGCCAAGGATAACTTGTACCCCAGGAAAGACAGAGAGCCCCCCTCCAAGGGCTATTGCACAGGTATGTGAATGCATGAGAGCAGAGTAACACATCTAAGTATATAAACCCCCATAGATTAGATTTATAAATAGATAGGAAGCATTTGCTACTGACACTTAAACACATTGGATTTTTCATTCACACACTTCAGTGTTAGACTTCAGTGGGGGCTTCTCAGGCTGTCCCGAGCTTGCAGAGATGGGAA
>JANHGB010007659.1:0-32623 GCA_026283785.1 Coracopsis vasa
TATAGGGATGCTGGGGATGGCCTATTCATTAGGGACTGTAGCGATAGGACAAGGGGTAACGGGTTCAGACTTAAACAGGGGAAGTTTAGATTGAATATAAGGAAGAAGTTCTTTACTGTAAGGGTGGTGAGGCACTGGAATGGATTGCCCAAGGAAGTTGTGAATGTTCCATCCCTGGCAGTGTTCAAGGCCAGGTTGGACAGAGCCTTGGGTGACATGGTTCAGTGTGAGGTGTCCCTGCCCACGGCAGGAGAGTTGGAACTAGATGATCTTAAGATCCTTTCCAACCCTAACTATTCTATGATTCTGTAAGAAGCAAGGTAAAGCGAAAGTAACAAAATTTGGATTATTTGGATTTGAAGCTGTTTGACAGAGGTTCTCAAGCATCTTGTCAAAGGGTTAGCTTAAAATTAGACTTGGTAATTCTCACTGCATTTATTTTATGCCTTTGGAAATAATGGACTATTTCCAGAGAAACATTTTCTCAGGTGAGAAGGATTGCAGAAAGCTGTAGTTCCTAAGCACATGCCACAGCTAGATCTGCAAAGTAGCTCTGATTTTTGCCACCTGCATTAGATGTCTTATGCTTCCTTTCTTGTATAGTGAGGCCACTTCCGTGTGCTTTAAATCCAAACTATTCCTTGTACACCCCACATGAATTTTTAAAATTAAGTCACTTCATAACCTAAAAGCTCACAAAGTTTTGCTAAGGAGAAATGACATTTCCTGTCAATCTTAGTAATGTCCTTAGAATGTGAAAAAGGAAAATGATGAACTAGGAAGCAAAAGAAAGTATGTTTTACTGCTAATATGTGTGATCTTTAGCTTCTGTTCTAGAATTACTAGGAAAAAAACCCACAAATGTTCTAAACTGAAATGGCTGTATTGAAGAGATCTTTATGCTCAGACTCTGCAAATATAAAATCAAAAAAATAGGGGTTATGGTCTTTCTTTGAGATACAAAACTAAGAAAAATTTTACAATGAAGTGTCTGTTTAAGAAGCAATTCTGACTTTTGTAGTTAGGAACGATCAACAAACATATGAAATAAGATAGTCATTAAACTTACAAGGTAAGGAATTCTTAGAATAGTAAAACCAATCTTGAAATTATAGAATAAAAGTGTATTTCCTTTTTCTGTTAACCATTTTATCCTGCTGGTCTTGGATGTCCACAAGCAGACAAACCATGTGGAAGAAAAATGGAAGTTGTAGCCCATAGTCATTTAAACAGTGTGCATGATTCAGGACCAATTTCTCTGACATTTTCCTCAACACTTTCTGTGACCACTTAAATTAAGGTGGTAAGATGTTCATGCATATTAAGATTACACATAAAATATAGCTGGGGAGGAACTTACCAAAAACAATGACCTGCAAAGAAGTTTGTGAATTATAGGCATGCATCCAAATCTTCCTTTTGTGGACACTCCGAAGAATATTGCTTCAACATCAAAATATATTTTGTATTGTTAATGAAAGGAAACATACAAGTATTTAATCAGAATACTGTGGAGCTTTGTATCAATAGTGTTTAAAGACTTCCTACTTTTCTTGAAGTGTAATGAAACTGCCATGCTGGAACATAGCTAATGGGAAAACACCTCATAGGGACTGTTGTTTTCTGGAAAAAAAAAAGAAACAGCAAAATAAAAAACTTGTAATAAGAAAGAAACAAACAAAAAAACCCCGAAGTGTTGATTTCCCTCTATGTTCTCATTAATAGTAATTAATCTCTCAGAGATTGTGGGCTTGGGTGGTTTTTTTCTTTTCTCTTTTGGTATTTTTCTGAGTGTTTTTTAAATGGAGCCTCATGAGATAGAACAATTTTTACATGGGTTTTAAGCGCAAGTTGAGGTTCAGTCCACTTCTTCCTACCCTTCTTAGCCTACACTATTTGATTATCTGATCCATACCTTCTTGTCTCTGCTCAGTGAATTACATTTCTTCTGTCTCATAATACATTTAGTGGAGTAGTCTAAAAGACATAAATGTTCTGTCCAATCTCTTTACTACATATTCTACCTAGCAATTTTTTGAACATAACTTGTGGATATTATTTTTATTATCAGTAAATTAAATACTATTGTACCTTTTTATCAAAATAAAATGCTTTTAGTAACTAAATGGTGTGTAAAGTTAATTTAAAACTTTGCCATTTTGAATCATTTAATGTGTTAAACAAAAAAATCAGAAATATTGATTACAGAGATAATACAAATACTGTTATTAAATAGGCCCAAAATTCAAACTGTTCTTTAAATTATTGAACGTGTGCAAGAGCACATATTGGTTCGTTTTTGCAAGAAGGGATTAGAAAACCAGAAACCATGTAAGAATTATTATGATTTTGCCATAAATAATAAATATAGTTGGTTGTTGAAATGTAGGCAGGACAAAATCAATAAAGACAACACGGTGGCTCAAAATGACCCTAAACAGAAGTGTGAGAGAACATGAGCTTGGACTTTCTCACACTGTGGACGTTGAACGTGTCATAGTGATGATTTGCTTAATCATCTGATGAGGAGACGAAAGTTTGAGTGCTAGGTCACACGATGTATGAATGAGGGTTCTGCATTCTTTGATCTTGACTAATCTTCTTTAAGTCATCTAACACTTGTATACAGTAGAGTTTGACGTTGTGGCAAAATTACCATTAGACAGCACTCGTTACAGTTTCTTCCCTGCATGGAACATCACCTGCTTGGTAGTGCAGAAAACTTGATTCTTGACAGTAATTGTAAACACATGGATTCTATAATTCTCTTCATTTTAGAGTGAAATAATATGGAGGATTTTTTCTTAAAAGGGAAGCTGGGAAATAAAAGGAGAAAGGATAGTTGAAGCCAGTAAAGAGGTAATAGAAGTTGTAGTCAGTGAGCAGTGAGCAGTTTTGATGTTGAACTTCCCTGTTTTCTTTGCGGAAAGGATCCTCACTTTTTTCTGGCATTCCTTCATGAAAAACAGTCTTTTTCATGGAATTCAACCTGGTTTTAGAAGTAATAAAGTTAAGGTGATCACTGTATATGTCAGTCTTCCTCAAATAATATGTAGTATTTTGTCTTCTCAGCCAAATTAAAAACAGACTGAAGTCTCGGAGTTAATTATTATTTGTATTTGTCCAGATCAGTAAATGGATGATGAGAAACTAAAGCAGGTGTTGCCACTGAGGGAAAGCTGTTATTCAATAGCAGTCACTGGCCATTTGTGTGGCTTGAATGGACCTGGTGGTCATTTAGCAGTAAAATTATTATTTTTTTAAGGCCAGAACCTCACTTTAGTACCCCACAGTCTCTTAAGCAGTGAAGCATAATTTTTTAGAGTGTACTGCTATTAAGCATATTAGCTACATTCCTACTTTTTCCATCTTTCTGGCCAGCTGTTGTCTGTTTTCAGATTCAGGTACTGCTGCAGCATCTGAGACTGCCTAATAGAATGATACATCCTGTAGATCATGTCAGAGGTTTGGGCAGGGAACAAGTACAGATATTTTCTCAAAAACTCATTTGCATGTTCTAGCAGAAATTCAAGAGTTATTCATACTGTTTGAAGAGTGACAAGACTACTACTTAGTAGATTTTCAGCCTGGAGAAGAAAAAGCTGCTTGGAGACCTCATAGCAGCCTTCCAGTATCTGAAGGGGGCTTATAAGACTATTGGGGAGGGACTCTTCATTAGGGACTGTAGTGATAGGACAAGGGGTAACAGGTTAAAACTTAAACATGATTCTATGATTCTATTTTATCAGTAGAGAGTTTAAACATTAAAGAGAACAGGCTTCTATATGCATAAAATCAAATGCATGCAGAGATGTTCAAGAGGTCAGGTTATTTTATTGGGCATAGTTAAGTGGTGTTTACTGTTTCCTCTCAAATTAGTTTGCCTGAGCTGCAATAGTATGCTTGAGCCATTTACTATCAGTTGTATGGTGAGCAGGATTAGCTACAGCCATATTATAGTTTAGTAATTTTTCTAATGTTTTAAACAAAACCAAAAAAAAAATCCAATCTGTGATTAGAATTCTTTATTCATTAGGCCTTAGTAAAAGAATGGCATCTGAATCAATCTCATCTAAATCTGAAAATCTGTGTTCTGCAGCACCTTTGTAAAATGGTCAGTGCTTAATTGTAAGGTGACATACGTTTCCTATTTCTCCTCATGTAAAAGACCTGAAACCTTGAAATGTGAAAGGAAGCTGTGTGAGTTTGACTTACTAAATTGAATCCTACAAATTGCATGAGTTCTTCATGACAAAGATTATAATAAAATTAAAGTCCAAATATCTTGATCTGTAACAAATGTTTTCTTTACCTTGAGTTAGAAAAAGTCTTGCCTTCTTGGATTTTGCCTTGTTTTTTGATGTTGTGCAATAAGTCAGAATTAATTTTAGTTTGCTAAAGTCTAATAGCATGCAGTACAGTAGATGCTTATATAGGTGGGATGCTATTCTAGCAGTACTGAAATTGTACCACATACAGAGTATTCACACCTGAATGAAAGTCACTGGCCAAAGAGAAACTAATCTTGAAAACCTGTAAATAACGTACATGCTGCATGAAGAGAGTTTCTGACGCTGGTGAAACTGAAGTAAGTTTTTATTTCAGTTGAGAAAAACATAGTGAGGATTACTTCCTTTCTTGGGAAGGCAAAAAAGTGTTTCTCCATTTTTGTTAACAGTAGATGTAAATTCATTGCATTAGATTCTTGCTTTACAATTTCCATTGAGCCAAGTTGTCTTAATTTCTTTGACAAGTTGACATCTTAGTAGTTCACATGAAGGTAAAGAGACTATTTGTATTACTTTGGACAAATAGTCTATTTTGGGTTATCTGGTGGTTTGGGCATTATTTTGTTTTCTGTCGAGTCTTGCTTTTAATATAGTACTTAAAATTTATGGAATAGCTATTTTTTTAAGATATAAATTACATTAATTGTCTTCTGATAATTTATACCATTGAGCTATTTAGTTCAGTTTTAAACATAAACTTGTAGCTTGATAGTGTCAGAGATAGTGCCAAAAGTGTAACTTCTTGATGATGCCAATAAAAACTCTTAGCTGGAATAGCTGAGTAACTCTTGCATCATTTTCCTGGTAATTTTACCAGTACTTGGATTCCCACAAAGCCACTTGTCGGATGTTTTCCTGAAAATAAAGTGATCTTTGGTTAGTTCAAGGACACTATCAAAATAAAGTCCTTGCCAGTATCTTAAGTCATTGCCTTACCACATTTCCATTGTTAGGAAGCTTTGTCTCATCATTTGATTTTGTTGCCAAAAACAGCAGGGAGATATCTTTTTGAAGCGCTATGCAGTACTTTTTGATACTTCCTATGAGCAAACATTTTCATTCCAGTAGAAACGTAGATGCAGTTCTTGTACTGAGAAAGTAGCTGTGATTTTACTAAGACTCTTCAAAGCAGAAATCTTTGGGATTCAGAGACTGAAGTAAATTTACACTAATATGGGAAGCCTGGAGAGAAAGGGTCCATTTTGCAGATATGAAGGCAAAACACAAGGGGATTACTCAAAAGGACATATGCATGTATGTGGATGACACAGAGGCACAGAGGTTTCACACAGTGAAAAACTCTCATGACAAATACTTTGAAGTGTGTGTTAATCTGGAATTTGTAAAAATGTACAATTTAGTTTTAGGTTTCAAATCTAAGCATTTCTTTTTTAGATTGCTTTGGAGAGTTTCATTCATCCCTGCAATGCTGCCCAAGTTGTATCCACAATCGCAGTGCAAAAATTTAGAGATGGCTGAATTTGAACTAGGTATTTTGAATGGAAGAATATAGTTGGTACTTTACACTTCAGTTGAGGTTTCCAAAAGTAGACAATAATTCTCTGAGACTAATATCCTCACCTTGATCAGCCACATTAATTTCTGGAATTATGTGGGCTTCTAAGCCTCTTTGAATCCCAACAGTTCATTTTTGTTCTATGATGTCCTGCTTGCAGGGAAGCTCACTTGTTTCAGTAATAATAAGTTTTCACTTGCCTTGAACATTTGAATATTGCACTGGAGTTTCCTTGAATGGTGCAGAGAATGTAAGTGTTTCTTCCTGGACACACAGTGTTCAGACTGGAAAGATAATAAAGCCTAACTCTATTTCATTTGTTTCTAATGTTTGATGTATTCTGCCATCTAGCACAAAAACCTATATAGTGAAATTACAGTGAATTACGTTTTAATACAGTGTCACTCTTTGGTGACAAGGCCACAAAGAACATGCATAGGATCTCTGACTTTGATAAGTATGATAAAATCCAGTAGTGTTTCTATTTCCATTTAGATAATAGAGGTAGTTTTCACAGTGATTTACGCTGCAGAGTGTTTGTGACAAATATGGAGGATATTAAAGATAATACTTCAATTTTTAGAGCTAACTTCACTCTGATTTAGTTACTGGTTGCTATATCAAACAGTGAAATCATAGATTATGATTGTGATTAGACACTAATATGAGTCATGCACATGATACTAATAGATTTACTGAATCAAATTCAGGTTTGCATCCATTTCCAATTACTCTGAACTTCTGCAGATAATTGGCCACCAGTACCTATCTAGAGGGAAGACATTGTAAAGCTCTTAGTTGTTTATACATAGTATGCGACTTTGGTGTTTCTGCTGTGCGTAATGGGTTTTCCTAAGAACCTTGCATATTAGCAATTATTTTCCTCAGTGAAAGTTTCCAGGCAGTATTTCCAACTATTTTCATTTCAGTTAGACTGTACTTTCCCCCGAAATTGCCTGTGACTCATTGCATGAGTCAAGACTGAAAGCTTCATTCTTGACTTCTCCTAAGTAAAGATTTCCACTGATTTTAACTTTCTCCATCAAAGCACAAGAGTAATAGTGACTTAGTAGAGTATACTCAGAAATTAACAGGGAATGCTATTTCAAATTATTGGAATGTTGGTTAAAATAGAGAATCCATAAAATTGAAAATGTTAGCTTAACTCGTAGGGATCCTGCCTACAGGTTTCATGAAACTCATATTTGTATGAAAAATGGTGAGTTAAGACAGTATTTTAGGAAGTCAGGCATTTTTTCTTCACATAGCTACAAGGATAGATCTGTGTTTGCAGTAGTTCAGCTGTATACTTGCAGTAATTTATGTGTCTTTTGTTGCTTTTCCAGTAGAATATGTGATCTGATCTCCACGGATCAGCTGCTTTTGCTGATTCTTTGCTTTCCAAAACACGGACAGAAGAGAGTAGGAGAGATTCAGAATCACAAGTAAATTATCTGTAGCACTCTTTTTTTTCTCAGTGGGTGATGGGCACCTAACTGTTCTACATGCTTTTGAAAACATCCCTGTTTTTAATAAAATTCAGTCTACCTGGCAGTAAGGCCTTTTCCCCAGATGAATGTTGATTACACCTTGAATGTGCCTATTGGATCCTTGGTGCTTGTTGAAAGTAATCAATGGGCAGGTCTGGGCTGGGTGACTCACTGGGTCTTTGTCCAGATATGTCCACCATGAAGTACACTGTAGTAAATGGATTTATGCCCAGGATCAGTATGGCCCAGCTACCAAAATAACGAAAGTCAGAAAGTTGGCTTAGCTAACTTGTGCATCCTGGCTGTTTGAACAAGGCTTTATGAATTTATCAGCAAGCTGAACCTGAATTCAGCAGCAAGTTTCCCAGATTCGTATATGCTGCATTCTGACAGACTTGGAATTTTCCAGTATGTGCCATAAAATTGAAAATTTATTAAGAAAAAAAACACAACTTTTTTTTTCTATATATTTGTATATATGACTATATATGTATATATAAAAATGATCATCACACTAAACAGTTAAAATTTGTTGGTATTTTATGTAATAATTCAAGTGGAACGTTGGTCCCTTAGATGGAGCATGGGTTTTGTTCCATTCATTACTTTCATGCTTCTCCCTTTTATTTTGCTATAGATTGGAGATATGATTAAAAGCTGTTCATAGCTGTGTCATACCACTGCATGCACTGCAGGTTTGGTATTGTAAAAATGCTTTAGAGACAAACAGAAAATGCTGATACTTCCTCAAAGATTGTTTTTGATAAGAAGATCTGTAGCAGTACACTGAAGTATGATCATTTCAAATTACATCGTTTTACCACCTGTAAATAGATAAAGCGGTTCTGCCCAATGTTTGCCAGTCTGGAGGTTCCAGAAGATGGACCATCCTGAGCTTGCTTTTCAGTGGTCATTTTTTCAGTACTAGGAATGAGAACCATTTTTTAAATGGTATGCAAGAAGGAATACGTTGCACAGTCTGTGTAGCTGAATTGGAAGCTATTTGGAACGCTAGCTTTAAGGCAGCACCTCACAAATATTTGGAATTGTGGAGCACAGACATAATGTTCTTATGCTGTGTGCATTTCCTTTTGCAACAGTGTGTATTTTCTGCATGGCCACTGTAGCAGTTGCATAATTTTAAAAACATTGTACTTAGAATAATATTAAGGAAGTATTTCAATAACATTTAGCAAGTAAGGGAGAAAGCAGGGAAAAGCAGCAATTGTTCGTGAACCAACAGGAGCTCCATGGCCCAAAAACTGGAAAAACATTTTTATGAAAAATACTACAGTATATGTAAATAATATTCAGTAATACCTGCAATCTTTTTATATCTTTAATATAATGTGCCTTCATAATGCCATATAGAAGCATGTAAAGGCCAAGAATGCTTTTCATTAAGAAGAAAACTTGTCACTGTATTTAGGCCCTCTAATTGTTTTTAATGTTATTATCAGCCCACAGTGAGATGGCTCCAATGAAATCTTGGTGCTGCAGTTACAAGCTTTGAAAATGGCAGACTGCTGCAGGATATGTTTCATAACAACTCTCCATTGATTTTCCAATAAGGTATAAAGTCAAATCTCAGCATGGTTTGAGTTCTGGGTGCTTTGAAGCAGTCTCCTGGCACTGAGAGACTAAGGCAGTTGGAGCACTGCCAGGCTTGATCACTCAGAAGAGCCTAAAGATGCAGCTTCGTGTGTCATCTACGCCTGAAGTGGGCTTACAAAGGTCCTGTTTCTGACCTTTTGTTCCTGCTCCAATACCACGGTTCTTTTCTGTATTTTAATTATTTTTAAACTAGTTCAGAGGACACAATTTAGGATGCAATTTTGAGGCTCATTAAACTAATCCAAGCTGGGCTGCCGCAATCTGTCCTTTTCCTTTTCCACTTTGTACAATGAGCCAGTGCAGGAAATTGAACAGGCCAAAACAAGAAGTATATTTTTTTCTCAGGTTTTTGTTTTTATTTTGTTGTTGTTTGGTTGTTTTTTCCTGGCATTATTTTTTGGATGCTTCAAGACCCTGAGCTGGCTGTTTTACAGTCATACAAGGCACAAATGAGGAGACACAAATTCAGTCTGGCATGGAATTGCACACCAAGGCTGTGACAAACAGCTTGCTGAAAGGTGTGGGGGGGGTATTTTGTGACGATCTTGTTACCAAAAACACGTATTCTGGAATTCTGAATTTCCTAGTCTTTAGTTCACATGTTACTTCATGTGCTTTACTTCCTCATGTAGTCTTGTTATAAGATACTCTTGGCAAATTGAAACATGATTTACTCAAATATTAGGCTAGATACAACTTTATTTGGCTTGATACAGGTGAAATATAACAGTTTAAAAAAAAAATGCAGTAAGGCAGGAAAGAGAATTTTCCATACATCTGGGAGCTTTAAAACCTGAGGCACTTGAGATACCAGCACACATTTCAATGAGCAATCATCTGTGAGTAGTTGGACATTTCTCACTGGACACTCCTGTGCTATGGATTTTTCTGCTTGTGGCATATTATCTGGCTCAGTCTGACTTAATATTACTGGAAATATTGTAGAAGGAACTTTTTTTAGTTGGGCAATATTTATACATTGCATCTTTTAGTCTGCTGTGGATTTAGTTAATTTGATTGCCTTTAAGATACTCAAAACAGATAAAGGCTATAATATATTCTAAGGAAAAGATTGTAGAATTTGATTTGGGGGATAGTTAATTTAACTGTACACTAATTCAGTTAAGAGGTTGTAGGTAGATTCTGTATTATGAAAGTCAAGTACCAAGTTACTTTACTGCATTACTAAAATGACTCTTCATTGTTCATACATTCATTCATTCTGTCGTGAAAATGATGCCTAAATTTGCATTCTGGGGCTTTGTTGAATCCTACTTTGAATCTCTGCCAGGCTATTTGGCATTTGCTTCTACGTATTTTCATATATTTTACAGAACACTGAATATTAGTCAATGGGAGAATATTCTGTTTACTCCAATGGTAGTAAATAACTTTTTTGAATGTCTCATCTCCGGATGTCATAACAGTGAATCATCTGATATCTGCATATTTAATATTATTAAATTATTTAAACTGTTGTATCTAAGAATTGTTCAGTGAGTTCTTTAAAAATATTCATCAAGTGAGAAAGTTTTTGATCCATGAGGGAATGTCTGATCAAGCAAACATCAATGTGTAGTTTCCAGGGGTTTGTGCACCTAAGCCCATTATTGTGGTAGGTGCTACCCAGTAGTAGCCCTGTGGTTTCTCAGAACTGGTCACTTAGAATAATCCCACCATGGGCTGTAACATGCCAGTTTCAATACCAAACTTGTTTATACAGCCAATCTGGGCAGTGAATTAGGTAATTAGTCTGTCTAGTGTTTGAGGGCAAGCTTTCTGTTGTGAAACCACAGCCTTAATGACTTAAAAATGTAAGTCCTTAAATGTTTTTTGTTGTGTTTTCAGTTTTCTCAATGTACTTAGGCACACCAGTGAATGAGAGTTAATTCAGCCTTCTGAAAGGACTGAAGTCTTGTACTGAAACCTTAACACTGAAATGTTAGAGAATGTTATGCAAAATCAAGCTGAAGCTTCAACTGCTGCTTTTTAAAGTGTACAAGTAAAATGTGCAAGTAGACTCCTGTGGAAAACCACTGTTTCTTGGCTTTAACCAGAAAAAAAAAATGTGCAAAAATGAACAAACCTTCACTTTCTCTAAAGTAAATGTGTGCTTATTTTAATCCAGACTTTTTCATATAAAAGCAAAAATATAAACTTAAAATTCTGAAATTAAATTTGAAAACACAAAAAAGCTAATACTTCTAGTAAAAATATTAATAAAACATTACTGTTGGGCAAAGTACTCAGCCAGCTTTCAGGCCAGTCTTTTTAAACTGAAAGTGTTTCTTTTGAGCACAAAAGTTTCTTACTGGCATTTAATGGAGTAGCAAAACAAACATATGGTTTGTATTAAGATTAAAAAAATAATTCTGTTGGCATTAGAAAGGATTTAGCATTTGCATATACATGTTACAATTGGAACATTTAGCACAGCTTTAATTTATGAATATTTAGATCAGTGTTTAACAGAATATAGCCTCTTACTCTACTTTTGAAGAGCTGGAAAAATATTGCACAAAGAAGCTGAGTTTGTATTGCTCCTTGCCATCACATCTTTCACATAATTCCTGAATTACTATCAAAACTAAAATTCAGTTCCTGCCAGAAAAATATCTGTAGATTTGGGATCTCCTGTACACCATTGCGCTTCAAATTTGTATCATTTGTTTTGCAGCAAATTTTTCTTAAAAAGAAAGTTCCTTGGTGGAAAAAAAAAAACCAAACATTTGACTGTTGTATGAAATGCACTATTTCAGACATCTCTGATATTTTTGTTGCCTCATTTTGGCTTAATAGTTCTCTTTTTGGAGGACAGCTTTGGATTCATGTTTCTGTAGTTGGATTGATAAAAGTAGAATTAAGTCTGTCTAGATTAGATTGTAGAACTGAAGTTTTAATTTAAAGCTTAAAAAAGGAATTTTATTAGACTCTAAGACATAATTTAGCAGTCTGGTATGCTTGTATGTGTGTCGTATTTTCTATGTGAGATTAATATGTCAATTTACAAAATTATTTTTATAATTGTCAGAATTAAAGCAAATAATGTAGGTCATATGCAAAAAAAATATGGTTTAGTTTTAGCTGAAGTGTTTTAGTTGAAGTGTTCAGTAGAACAATGTAGCAAACTTTGGTTAACCAAAAAATAAAAGGTTCCTTGGCTAACAGTGGTACGTCAAATAAATTTCTAAACTGTTGGAGACTTATTCAGATGGAGTAGATTGAGTTCTTAGAACAAAGGTAGAAAAGATAGAAAATATGTTCCTTTCTGTAACACTGCTTCAGAAAGGAACATATTCCTTTTCTGTAGCTGAGTTTGTGCGGTAGTCAAGATTTTTATTTCTGTAAAAATATTACTACTTTTTAGCAAAAGAAATAAAACGAGGTCACATGCCACAGTGATAGAGCAGATGTGATTGGCACTTTGATTCTGTGGTTTCACACTTGTGACTCTTGCAGTAATTTATGCAATGTGAAGAATGATCTCATGATTGGCTGAAGGGTTGTGATCAGAGTTAAGGAGCAACTATGCTCAAGGATGGAAATTTTACTTCAATAGTGTCATTATATAACCATAATTAATATGAGAAGCTGGAAAAATTACGCAGATGTAGATGCTTTTTATCTAGAGCAGTTGCAGTTACAAAGATTATGTTGCTTACAGTTATTCTGTTAATTAAATAATCATTCTGTGAAGTATCAGAAAAAGAAACTAAAACCAATAGAAACATTTATAGTGAAATTTGCTCATGCTTACATTTGTTATTATTGAAAACTCTTGAGAGATTAAAAGAGTTAAAATATAATGGAAAAAAACATTGCCAATTGTTGTAAATCACATCTCCGATTTGGAAAACCTGTTAATTATTGGTCTAAATCATTAGGTTGTGTGTTTGCCTTCATGGTTTTACTTGCCTCTCTGTACGGAGTGAAAACTTTGAAGACATGTCTCTACCATCTTATCAAGAATGGAAAATAATGAGTTACCTGGTTAAGATTGAAGCCACCTCAGATAGGACTGCTTGCCAATTTTGGAAAGCAAATCTATTTCTTTACCCCTGATTTTATGAGGTAGTTACCTCTGTGTGTTCTACAGGACATGCTATTTCCATGCCCTTTCACTAGATAGATATATGTGTCATGTGCCCTATTGAACTCAAGGGGTTAAACTAGTAAAGTTACCTATCTCAACATATGAAAAGGAAGAATTAGCCACAGTTCCCTAGCTACTAGTATAGCTTTCAACACCTTTTCTATGGTATCTAGTATTGATAGGATATATAACTGTGAAAGGATGAGAAAATGCACCGAAGTCATCTAAGAAGTAAACTATCATCTTGACATGTTTTTTCTAGCTATTGAAAACCTTTCCATATTGCAGCTCATTCTGACAGTGAAACTGTAGAATTCCTCTGATTTAAGTACCATCTGGTTGTGCTCAAAGCTTTAAAGCTATTATCTCAGCATAAAATTTCAGCGTCCTATACTTTTTTCTTCACCAAACTATCCATTTTTAAGCCACAAATATTTTTCCAGTCCTTTCAGATTTTATCTAAAAGTATATTTTAACAGTATTTAAATAGTTCTTAAACAATAACAATTTATCTTGATAGATGACATGCTGTGTTTTTTCATTTTATTTTAATTAGCCATTGTGGAACCAAATTCCCTTTTGTTTTATTCCTTTGAATACTGTTTAATTATAGTTATCATGCCAAATATCTTAAAGGTTATTTTACCAATACAGTTTCATTTAACATAGGCCATGTGGAATCAATAGTCCTGTTTCCTAAAGTGAATGCTTGGAAAATCTTACATTCATATGTTAAGGGTACACATCCTTTCCTCATTAGTTGGAAAGTACAGGGATTTTGGCACAGGTTCTGTGTGGAAGCATTGTGCAGCTTTTATATGGATTTTGTTTTTAGCCTTTGATGACACTGTTTAGAATAGGAAGTATCTAATAAGTAAAGCATTTTGTCTAATGTGCTGCCAGTGCGTTTAATATATGCCTGGAGGTCTGAAACATTATCTTCTCCACTACAGTAATATGCATTTAATTCTCTGAAAGCAGAAGGTCGAACTTTTAAAAGGGACTCAAAGTACATTTTCAACTAAAATAATTTAAAACACATTGGATAGGGGACCAGAGTAATGTACGGTTGGTTTTTATGGTTTAATCATGATCATGTTAATGCACACCAGTAGCTAATTAAAGAAAACTTTTATTGTTCATTTTAAATGGGTTATGTAAAGACTAAGAGAACTGATATAATACAGCCCAATGATAAATGTTACCATAACATTTGCTAACAGCAAGCTGATATTGCTGTTCTTGACATTTTTAAGTATTGGCCCATTTATTCCATGATAAAGCAAAGAATCTTTTTAGATTATACAGAGAGTATAAGCTTTAGAGGAATACCTAAATGATTCCCAAATTTATTACTATGTGTATTTTCAGGTAAACTGTGATACTTGGTTGGAAGGCTTGATGCTTACAGAGCTGAAATTGATGCAAGGAGATATAGTGGTACTTCTGCACCTTTATTTTGTACCAAGTTGTGTTATATAAAGCTGTCTTGCAAGTCATTACTCACTTGTTCCAACTTTTATAATATATGTGGTAAGAACATATATAAGTCAAAGTTTCATTGTGGAACCAGGTGGCATGGAAATCCAAAATAGGATATGGTGTCTTTCACCTTTCAGGCACTGGTTCGTATTCCATACTGCTTAGTAGTGAGCAAAAGTTACTGCTGTTCAGTGACCTGCATGAATTGATTTGGGGTCTCAGTAAAGTTTCTGTAGTCAAATGTCCGCATAACAGGAAACTCGACAGTTGGGACCAATTAGCACCCTTGCAGTAGTCTTCACAGAGAACCTATAGTCTGAATGGGAATGGAGGCAGGGCTACTTTCTTACCTTCTTTGAGGTGCTTTACATAGACCAGCGCATTTAATGAATACCTGATTATAAAAAGAGGCAAAAGAAAAGAGCTAGGCTTCAAGTCAAATCTATTTAAGTATGAGGAAAGAGGATCCATTCAGAAACCAGAAGTCCTGTGCTTTCTCCCTCTAGCCAGTCATACACATGCAATGGTTTTCTCCCTGGAAGATTGTCATTTAGTGGATGACATTTTATTTTCAATCGCTCTAGCCAAGACAAGCATAACCTAAATGTCAGGTGGCTGTAGGAATTTCTGCTGCATAGAGAACAAGAGAATAACATGTAGTACCCATAAGAGGGTCATTCACTACAGAACCATACTTTCTAAAAAGATTTTACGTCAGACTTAACTGATGCCCATGGAGCAATTAAAAATTCCTGGGTTTAGCAGCATATGCCCTCTGCTTCATTTCAGGCAGCATTTCCATGAAATGATAGAGCAGATTGTTTCACAGCTTCATCCTTTCTATCTTCTGCTTACCCTCAACACCATCTATACCATTTTTGAAAGTTCCATCCGTGCAGGATATGGGCAAAGCACGTCATAGTTTACCAGAGAGAGAGGGTGAGGTGTAAATAGCCTAACTTTGCTAAGGAATCGGGAGGAATCAGGATTTCTTGGCTCACAGTATAGTAATTCATTAAAATGGTCTCTAGTTATTTTTACGGAGGCTGCATTAAAAGTGGTATCACATTTACAAGTCAGTGATATGAGTCTGCCATAGAAATCAGCCGCAAGGAATTTTATTAGTTATTTGAAAAATATGTACAAGAGTGAATCTGAAAAGATTGTAACCAGAGCTGGCAAAAACCTTCTCAAAGAAAATCTCAGCTAGTTAATGGTTCTGTTTAAGGATTTCCTCTATAATACTTTTTTTCTAGCATGTTCATTCATTTAAAGAAAAGGAGAGGGGGTTGCTTCCTTTGTTTCATAAAGCACAATATAAAGGAACCTTTAAAAAATTGCTTTTCTTTAGCTCTTCCACAACCCAGTTTCTGCAGTATACATGGAATCTATTAATATTGCTGCATAAAGACCAAAGTTTGAAGAAATTCACTAATTCACTGCCCTTCATTTCTATAGTTAAGTTGCTGATAAATTACATAAGTACTTGTAATTCATTATTATACTTTTCAAGAGGATGTTAAGGTATGGTTTTCCCTAGTTTCTATCTCCCTTTTCAAAGATTCAATGGGATGGAGAAGGTAGAAAGAAGCTATTGAAGTAGGTCTTGGAACAAAGACATGAAATCATTGAGTTAATGTGCAGTGGCAGCCAAAGAAAACGAACAAAATATTGGACATCAGGATGGAGATTGAGAACAAGACAGAAGGCATCATTTTAGTGCTTTATAAAACCATAGTGATCCCTCTGCTTTGAGTACTGTGTAGAGTACTCAAGAAGTGCATAATAGAGTTACAGAAGTGGAGAAGGGAATCTAAAATGATTAAAGGTAGAAGAGAGAGTCAAAAGGCTGGGATTTCCCTTTCTGGAGAGGAGAAGGCTGGGGCAAGCTATGATAAAGGTTTACAAAGTCATAGTAACAATGATAAAGCTGAATGTGGGCCTGAATATTCAAATCGTGTACTGCAGAAGATCAGGGAAATGGTATGACACTAGTAGGAGATTGGTTTAAAGCAAAGGAAAAAAAGGAAAAAAAAAAAGAAAGATGGAACATGCTTTCCCAGGAGTTCGAGGAGCCCAGACGCTGTCAACATGTTGAAAAAGAGGATGAATTCATGGACAAGAAGTCCAGAAATAGTTACTAAAACAACTACACAGGCGTGTACCATTGGCATCCTAAATGCAACAGCTGTGGCTGCCTGGGGAGCGGGAGAGGAACAGATTGCAGGAAGTGGCCAGGGTCCATGGTCTCTCTCGACAGTCTCTCCTGTTGCTGTTAGAATTGGTGTACTGGGCTGGATGGGTCATGAATCCAAGTTCGGCATTTCTTCTGTTAACTCTTCTATGGAGCAGAGCAGAAACACTTTTTCTGGGCAGCAGAGATAAAAGTGTTAGTTGTGCTGTGGAAGCTATACAGGGTGAATGCATTACTCTAAACTCCGTATGACTCTGAGGACTTGGGTACACAATTTTTTTTTTATTATTATTATTGAATTTCTACAGAGAGGTCCAAATATTTTAGCATATGCTTCCCTTCTTGTTCGCAAGCTCTTCGCGGGATTTCTCCTAGTTTCACAAACAGTATTGAAAGTGTTTTATTTCTGAAGCACTTTCTTATCTTAGCCATCTCAGTTTCTTGACATGGTGCTATTAGTCCCTGGACACAGACTTGCAACTTCTTGCTTCAGTAACTTTCTTAAAAAGAAGTAACTTTCTTTTTCCTGTTTATCAGTGGTATCTTTTCCTTTTGAAATATTTCAATATGCAATGATGTCTCATGTGAAACCCTGTGAATGTCACAGCCAAGACCATATGTAGCCTTGGTGATGCTTGGTAAACTAAGAGCTCTTACCCCATCCCAGAGCCAATCTTTAGATAATGCTGCCATTTCCTTTAACTTTGGTGGTTTATCTAAGGCAGCTGTCATTTCCACGACTCTTAAGAAAAATATTTTTTCTACAATATAATATTTATACGTTTCAGCTTACAATTTCCTAATAGGCTTTTTGTGATTTTTGCAGTAGATTACTATTACATTCTATTTCATCTAACCATGGTGAAATATTTTAACGCCAAAAGGATTTTTTGAACATCAATGCTCAAAACTGAAAAACAATTCTGACTAGGCTTTTTACTTACAATGCATTATTTCACAGAGATATGGGTTAATATTAATCCATACGTTTCTCACAGTTTCTTTAAAGAAAGATTTAAAATTGAAGAAGGAGTCATTTAAGCCTAGAAATCATTGCCCTTCTTTTTTTTTTCCCTTCACATGTTCTTTTGGCACTTTGTCTGTTGTGAGTCATCATTTCATTGGAACAGGCACCTGCTGTGTTTTCATGAGTAATTACTGTGTTAAAGTTAACTTGGCAGATATTTTTTTTATAATTCTCTTTTTTGACATCATGTTTATATAGTGATTGTTTGCTGCCACTGAAATGGAAATAATTGGGATATGGGTATCCTAAGTTAATATAATATTTTCCTTTGCAGGTTTCCAAACAAGAGCAGAAAAAAATGGATGTGTCTGATGGAGGAACAGTTGAGACCTTGTCCCGTTATAGTGGAGCACAGGACAGTGGGATTGGCAGTGACAGTGTTAAGATCAGAATCATTCAGATCGAGCAGCACAGCGGTACCAGCCAGCACCGCATTGCCCGTCCTTCCCGCCAGTCTTCCATCGTGAAGAACCTCAATTTCATTCCTTTTGACATTTTTGTTACAGCAAGTCGAATCTCCTTGATGACTTACTCATGCACTGCCTTACCTAAATCAAAATCAGTACATGATCAGAAAGATGGTGAGAAAATAAGCAAAAGCTCCTTGAACCTTCCAGAAGCAGGCTCAGGTGGCAACCATGATACCAAGAAGCCCAGTCAGCCATCCATTTCCTCCATCACAGCAGATGATCTTTTGAACAGTAATGTTCCCCTGTCTGCTGGGAGAAAGACAGGTCTTTTGTCACTGGAAAGTCTGCATGCTTCTACAAGATCGTCTGCTCGACAAGCCCTGGGTATAACTATTGTTCGGCAGCCTGGTCGGAGAGGAGCTGGGGACATAGAGCTACAGCCATTTCTTCACCTCGTCATTTCACAGCCCTCTGTGCTACTGAGCTGCCACCACAGAAAGCAAAAGGTAGAAATATCAGTGTTCGATGCAAGTCTTAAAGGAGTAGCCTCAGACTACAAGTCCACAGGTAAGAGTATTTAACTTTCACTCCTGGTTACAGCTACCAAAATAACTGCACATCTCAAAGCTAACTAGAGTGGTAGAAAACAGCTGGGAAACTTTTAACATGTCTTTGAAAATCGTTCAATAAATATACATATTTTTAAGATTATACCCCACAGCTGAATCAAGTTTAAGTGTGTGAAATGTTTGAAATTAATTAAGATCTAACCTTTTAGCAACCAGTTCTTCCTGTTCCTCAGTATTGCTTTCTCATTACCAGATTACAACAGGGATTATTGCATTACTCTAACTTCTCAATGTTTTGTAAGGAAGAGTTGTAAGCCAAGGTGATTTCATAAAAATCACTTTTTAATGACTGAATGTCACAATATTTTACTATACTAACCTACTGATAGAATTTAAAGATAAACATTGTAGAAACACCTGCTGGTTTGGTCATAAACTGTAAGAAAATTATAGTGATCCTCCAAATGGTATCTAATGATGTCATATATTTTTTCATTCAGCTGAGTAATAGTGTTTTGCAAGAATTTCATTCTCCTAATGAATGCATATGTGCAAAGCTTATAATAAGAAATACCAGAATAACTGTTCAGTAGAAAATATTCTGAAATTTTCTTTTTCTGTCTTACCTGTACTGCTGAAGAGAGAAATCAAATTATTGCAATTTGGCTATCTGATAGCCAATACTGGGTATAAGAATTAAATGAGATACATCATTAGAATGTGTTAGCCTCAAAAAATGTAAATGAGAATACAGAGATCTGCTGAACACACAGCCAGAAAATTATGGAGGATTTGAATGAGACCTGTAGGTAAAAACAACTGCTAGTTTTCCCTTGCCAGAATTCATAGCACTAGTTGTGAAAAGTAATATACTTTTTTTGTGTGTGCAGCTATACCAGATCTTTGCTGAATCATATTTTTTTATTTTTTAAATCAGCATTAAAATAATGTCCTTATGCAAAAGACTAAACTGCTGGTTTTAATAGATCTTATCTTTTGTTAGAAACCCAAATTACAGTGGAACTTTTAAGAGGGATTAAACAGTGAGGAAGATTAGACAGCCAGAGAGAAGATACTTAAAATAGGGTGAAGATACATTCTCTGCTACACTTTTCTTTTATCATTCTTGCATTTTCATTTTTGCTGTTGCCATCCTGTCTTAAAAGAAGCACAGCTGTCATGAATTTGATTTACTCCAGATTCTCATGTATATTTGTTAAATACCATATAAAAGGTGGACATTGTAACAATTAAAAGAATTAACAAAGCAAAGCTTGAAGGAAAATTGGGAGTAGTTGTAAGTTAAAGATCACAACTTCATTAACTTAGTGTTTTGGAAAGATGCCATTGGACTTCTTAATTTCTCATGTCTGAGGCATTGAAGTGTGTTCTTGTACAAGCTGCCACCACATTACCAGTGCACTGGGCAAAGTTCTCTCCATTCTGCTCTTACAATGAATTCTTTCACCATCATGTTTTTGGGAACAATTCTAGAAAACACAGGCTGAAATAAAGTCTTCCTACAAATTGAAAGGGAATCAGAGAGTGCATAAGCATGGCAGAAGTTTACATTATAAAGATAGTAGGAGCATTCAGCCAGAGAGCTCCTTGGTCACTAGCAGTTGTTCAAGTGAAGCCCAAACGAGTCGTCTTGCAGGACTAAAAATCAGCCATACATGGGTTTTGCCCTTTTTTTTTTGGCTTTTTGTCTCCTTGTCAGGCAAGGGTAAAAGAGTATGGAGGCAGGTGTCAGACATTATGTGAAGGCAGAAATTCTGGTCTCATTCTGCTGCCCTTGTGAGAGGTAGTAATTACCTTGTTCATGTGTCAGACAGAACTCTGTGCTTGCTACTGAAGCATTAGGGCTCTTTTCAGAAGAGTTTGAGAGGTGGGTACCAAAGTATTAGTGCCTAAAAACACTATGCTAAATGCATTAATAAGTTAATAAAACTAATCCACACTTCAAGTCACACGCCAATTCACACAGCAAAGTAGTAGTATAAAGTTTTTATTGCCTCTTGTTTAGGAAGACATGCTGTGCCTGTAATTATATTGTTTGGGATTAATGTCATACCACTGTAGAAGCATCTTAGTTTTGTAAATTTCTAATTTTCATTTCTAGCACGCCTATTTGAGGGAAAATAGTAATGAACTATGTGTTTTATATATACGTATACATACATGTAACATATATGTATATAACATATGTATACACATTCTGTATATTGCATACCTTATAATACAGCATCAGAAGCTCTGCATGGCATTTTCTACTTTGCTGTGGTTCATTTCATCAATCACACCAATTTGTCTTGATGTTGTGACTATTTGCTGAAAGTTTTATCTGAGAGAGATGTGTCATCCAAATCCAGAACACTATACAGTTTATTTGAAAGAAATAAGCTTCTCTGCCTTTGTTCACTACATTCTTGTATTTCTCTGTATATCAAGGTCTGGAGGGTGGGAGGAGGGCATAAATGACATTTAATTTACAGCAAATATTGCTAAAGAATATTTCCCAGTGAACTCTCAGAAGACTGCTTTTCTTCTGTCTGTATGCAGCTATCTCTGTAATCCTGAAGTAGGATGGGAAAGAGGACACAAGATAAACATAAAAGATGTATTTAAACTGCATTATGAAAAGTCATAGAGTGTATTCCTCCTGGGGAAAAAAAAAAAAACAAAAAAACAAAAAGACAAAAAACAAACAAACAAACAAACAAACACCAACCAAACAACAACAACAAAAAAAAACACCCCAAAACCAAAAAGCAAACAACAGACATTTAAACAGTGGGACAGACCTGATGGGAACATTGTGTGCATTACATCACATGATGGAGTTAGGCACCAGCACAGCAGCAGTGCAGAAGATTGGGCATATGAGAAGATTGCAAATTTCATAATAACCTAAAAAAATTGAGATTTCTTTGGGCAAAAGGAAAAAATACATGATGTTTGTTATAAAGTTTTATTGGCACTCCTGGGGGGGTGGTTTCTCATAACTTATACTAATATGGTTAAGCTATATGTGAAATATGTAATTACATCCAAAACATGCTAATAAAAGCTCTGCCATTTCAAATCGTCATTCTGTATGTATGTATATATATATATACACTATATACACTGCATACAAATATTTTAGGAATGTTTTAAAGCATTTAAAATATTTTTCAATCAGTTTTGTTGTGTAATTCTGAAGACTTGACTACTGTTAGTTTAACAGCAGTAGATTCAGGTCTTATGAAATATGTGCTATAATTTCTTCAAGTTTTTCTAAAAGACAGAAAAAAACAGTTTTGAAACAGCTCTCAAATCTTGCAAGGCAGAAGCAAATACAGAATTTTGTTGTGAAATTAGGAGGGTCTTATTTTTTGATGGATGTTGGTTTCAAAAAGAAAACCTCTAGGGTAAAAAAAAAAATGTTGGTTATAGTCTGAATCTAGTTGTTTTCCATCCGTTACCTCCCATTAGTGTATTTCTAAGAAATATATTGATCAGCGGTAAGTGAACGAAGAATAGAATTCCGAAATGGTCCTAACAGGTAGTGTTAGGAGAGTCTGTTCTATGAAGATTTTAATAAAACTGTGAAATTACACTGTAAAACTGCACCCGCATGAAATTCAAAGAGAAAAATTGTTAATGCTGGGCTGAGGACAAAATTAGACTTACTTTATGATGGTTTACTGCTTTGAACATGTATAGGAATGAAGTTTTTAATACTGTTACAAAGCCATGTATATTTTATTTGGATCATAGAATGGTTTGGATTGGAAAGGATCTTAAGATCATATAGTTCCAACCCCCCCTGCCATGGGCAGGGACGCCTCACACTGGGCCGTGTCACCCAAGGCTCTGTCCAACCTCACCTTACACACTACCAGGTTTGTTCTTATTTTTGAAGGATTTCAAAGTAATAGAGCTTAAAATTCAGGATCTTGCACATTAAGCTGTCACTGGTTTTGTGAGTATTGCTCAGGGCCAAAACACCAAACTACATTCAAAGATCTTATCCCCTCTGTCACTAGCTGTGTTATTTTACTCTCTGAAACATGCAAGAAATAAAAGAATAAAATAAGAGGAAATAGGCTATTTAGAAGTATTGTTAGTGTGTTAATTAGCAGTAGCAGCTCATTTCTATCAGGCCAGTGTCTGTATGTGGGAGAATTTGTCTGCCTTGGAGCTAAAGGACTGAAAGTTGTGCTTTCAATTTTCTCAGTTCTTCTCTCCAACCAAGTCCACTTGCAAGTCAGGAGGAGGAGGAGGAGACTTTTTCGGTTATTAAAATGTTAGCTCAAGTTTATTATGGTTGTGCTAAACTGCTTCAATTGTGGTTTTAAATTATTTTTGTAATTGCACAGCTTGATTGCAGTTATGCTACTGCCAACTATAGGAACTTCAAATCAGAGTAAATAAATTAATGCAATAAATATTAACTGCTTAATAAGCACTATTAAGAAGACTAGTTGCTCCTTGAGTTTACTTGTAAGATTCTGTATATATAGCCTGCAAGATACTATAAACCAACCTTTTTTTTTACTCAGTGCTCATCCTGTATTTAACAAAAAGGCATCTGCTAACTGTTAGTTTTTGCAAACAGAGCATTGGTCATTTCCACTTAAATAAAAGTGGGTGCAATTGTTTTTAATGTAATCTCATAAGCCGCTTTTATAAATATTGTTTTAAATCTTTATTTGCTTTGTTTCAGGTAATGTAATCCAGACACAAAATTGCCTCATTTCCTGACCATTGTGCTCTGGGCATTCTTGAAAAATCTTTTTTCTATTTGTTTGTTTGTTTACTTTCAAAGAGGACATTGTGGTGCTTGGTTGTTTTAAGGGAGAGAAATTTCTCAGTAAATAACTTCTATGCGTGGAATTTCTTCAACATCCGCCAGTGAAGTGTTTGCAAAAAGCGAGCATTGTGAGGCCATCCAGAATTAATCTTGGTTTTTATTTTATTTTATTTTGCTTTACACCCACGCCTTTGATGGCAGGAGGTCCATGAAGAGCAGATGCAGTAGCTAAGACCACATGTAACCTCTGATCTAATGGAAAGCCCAGGCTGCATGGAGAGCAACTCAGGCTGGCTCTGGCAGGAAGTCTGATTCAGTCAGACTGTCTCTCAGTCAGCCTGTGCTTCCTACAAGGCAGAGAGAGAGTTTAAGGCTGTTTCCTAGCATAGCATTGAGGGAGTTCTGCTGGAGTGTCACCTGTTCCCCTACAAGTGTATTTACTGTCCAGTACATTTGTATCCATGGACATGGAGGGGTACAGCCCCCACCCGTAAAGACAAGCTGGCCTGGGAATGTACATTCCTTAGGTTACCGTAAGAGCTCATTTTTGAACTTCCTGACACAGCACTTGTGAGTACGCTTGTAGAAATGTTTTCCCACTTGTGTTCTTTAAATTCCAATGGAAACCATTTTTAAAACAAGACCAAACGTTCCACTTTAGAGTTTGAAATGCAGAGATGATTGCAGCATCATACTGGCTTGTAAAATTGATTGTAGACCAAAATATGATTCATCCATTGAAATAAAAGCATGTTGCAGACCTCATTTGGTCTGGGTTAAGTTCCAGCTGAACAGTCCAAGTCGCTGTTCCGCGCACACACTCAGCAGCCCTGTCCCCTGCCTGGCTGCAGGGATGCTGTGGATTGCTGAGCCCCCTCTATGAAAGCCTCCCAGGAGCTATTCCCCCTGAGCTGCCCTGGCTCTTAGCTACAAACTGGAACAAAACTGCATTCTGGAGAATGCAAAGCTTCAGGATGTGAAATTTATCCTGCCTCCCTTCTTTTTCTTCCTCTAACTAACTCTCCTTTTAATTCAGAGGTTTGTGTTTTGCTGTCTGATGTTAATATATGAATGATGGGATAGCACCTGAAATCAAAATCTTGCAAATTCAAATCAAGTTTAGGAAGATACTTCATAAACTGTGAAGTTTGGAGCTGAGATCTGGACGTTAGCAAGACTGAAAGGGTTTTGGATGTTTAGGTGGATTCAAAAACGGCTAGACTTTTCTAGGAAAAAAGAAAGAGGGCTGAAAATGTGCACGTGTTGAAGGCCTCAGCTTCTCAGTCTTACAGATTTTAAATTACAGTCTTGGTTGCAATCTGTGATAGTTGCCTCACCATTTTTCTTTTGCTGCCACAGACAAATTTTTCACATGGTGCAGAGGATAGAATTTCTGGCCGTCTTCACCACTCTTGACTTCTCAAGCCTTTCTTTTCTCTCTTTTGGCTTGCTGTGGAGTAATTCTAGCCTCTCCTTTTACTTATATATGCATCCCTTGGGTTTTCCCCAGCATTTTCTTTGTACAAATAACTGCAAATTTAAGTGTTGATTTTTGGGAGAATCATAGAAAATGGAAATGGAAATGACCTATTATAATACACTATTCAGACCAGTTTCCTGCTGATGCATAATTGTTCCCTATTGTATATTTTATAGTGTTCTGTCAAGTGTATTTTTAAACATTCTGAATGTTTCCATCATTTCCTTGAGGGAGAAGAGTCCTTTTCCTAACAGCTCTCCCCGTCAGGAATTCCTCACTTTTCAGTCTTAATTTTCTCTATTCAAATGCTTCCCTGGAGATTCCTTTGGCATAGGGATTGATTGATTGATTGTTACTGTTTTCTTCCTTTTCTGATCCTTAATCCTATGACAATGCATATGCCGGTTTTGACTTTAGAAGTTATTTTAATCAAGGTACACATATTTCAGTCTTTTGACCTTTGATGTAAATAAATTTGTCTTATTCAGATATATAAGTTCTGTTTGGAACTCGCCTCAAGTTTTTGTGGTATCACCATCACAGTCAGGGTTGAAACCTCTGGATTTTAGCTTTCTTTTCATTTTGTAAAAACTTGCTTATTGATCCATATCTGGCATATTTGGATGTACTGTCAAGTCTGTTAACCCAGGTTCCAAACTGACCATATGCCACAGGCTTAGAGGCACTCAAACTAGTTCTTTGCCTGGCCCTTTGGAAGTGTTACTTCTGAATACAAATCATGTCAAGGCAACTATCCTGCTTCCAGAATTAGCGCAGTTTCAGAATAAGAAGTTAAAAAGAAAGAAATGCTTGAAATCAGAAAGGCCAGTGCTGGGTTAAAAGTAGTATATTTTATTGGACTCAGTGCCCCAGGTAATGAAGAGGTGATGGTGCTGCACTCCTTGGAGACCTGACAGAGCAAAATAATCTCTTGAGAGCCCCATGGTTCCTTTAGGTTTTTTGATTCTGTGCTTATGTGCTGCCATTCTCAGTGCCCTGAGGGCAGTGTTTGTATAGCTAATGTATTATGTCATGCAAGGATTTTCTGCTATGTAAGTTCTTTTCATCAGAGATATTTTCATCTTGAAACAGCTTCAACTTTGAAATAACTATTAGGTATTTTATAACATAAACACATCTTAGGATAATAGGAATACCTGTAAATGTATTCTTCAGAATAAATGTTTGAATATATTTACTGGATTTTCTGAAAAGCCAGTGGATGATCTAGGTTGCTGTATGCAGTTCGTGATTATATCTTTAAGAAATGTGACAAAATAATGCAATATTGCAATATTTTGCCCTATATTGGTACACATAAATGTTTATATTAGTACTTCTGAAGGAACAATAACTTAGAGATAGTTTAATTGATTCAGTGATATTTATTGCACAGTGTTCAGTAATTTTTACAATGCTTTACACTATATATTCTGAAAAACATTAGCATGTTATGAGCTACCAGATATTATATATAGCTCTATACCTATATATATATACATATATGAGTGTAGATCCAAGTCGGAGATAACATCCTGTTCAGAACAACTGCAAAACTATATTTTGGAAAAGATGTGTACTTTGGTGGTAAAGATTTTTTATTACTATTAGTTTCAGTATACTAGACAAACACGGGAAACAAGATATTCCCTAAAGCATTTACTATAGAAGAGGGAGTGTGCCACACCATTCTGGTTAATGTAATTAAAGGAAAGGACTAAGAACCATAAAGACATAGAATTCACATGGAAGATATACAAATCTGCTATATGCAGTGACAGCTCTTAAATAACCGTTAAGAGCTGACTTTATAAATGTATAGCAGGAATAAAGGGAAGGAAAGGCTGTAATGTATATGCCATGCAGTACAAATACTGATGTAAAGTCATTGCCTGAAAATTGATCAAATAAAAACAGAAGAATGTGCTAACTTTTGATCTTTTCCATAGATCTAAAGTCATGATCAATTGGTTTCAGTAGGTTCTTTGAAATCACATGAGGGTTCATATGTGCCAAGTTTTATATGAATCACATGATAATGTCAAGAAATACAAATTCCAAAGCTGACTTTATATAGCCAGTCCACATATGATTGTGATACTACAATACCATATGTTGACTATAATAGTGGATATGTAAATACTGTTATTGAAAGGAATCCACTCGGTAAAACTCAAACAAAGCAATTATAGCAGGTTTTAATTAGCAGTGAGAGAGAATAACATCAAGAAAATCTCCTTTGTTAAGGATGAGACAGACATTCAGTATTTAACATAGCAGCCTGAATAATACAGAATAATTGATTATTTAGAATTTAAGACCTGTAGTGCCAGAATTGAGAACTGTTATAATGAAGGTTATGAGTTGTAAAGATGAAAAAGCCTTTTTACACTACTGGTTTTGCCATTTGCATTATGTGAAAAATGAAGGCAAGAATAGCACTTGGAGGAAATTATTTATGTACTATTATGTTGTCATATTACAGACTGATCAAAGGAATATAATTCAAGGTGGTATGCAAGAATAGCTACTGGCTAGCTATTGAGTGAAACTCTAAAGAGAATGATATAACCACATCGTCATTATACTCTATTCCTGAGATCTGGTAGCATTCCAGTCTTTTAGCCTTTATAATTTATCTTTCCATTGTTATTTTTTCTACCTGGCTATGAAAACACAATCTAGAAGTAGCAGGTTTTGAGTACAATTTCTCTCTTAAGGACTGCTTAAGTATCATCATAATCAAAGCTAAAATTGTGTGCTATTTTAAGTCATCTTATGGTAACTGATGTCTTTTACTCATATTTTACTTGATATTTTTGTGGTTTTCTACATTTTGTGTAATTACAACTTTGCCCTTTTGCCTATGTATGCATGCATTGTTATACTCATGCATCTGTCTGTAGGCACAAATGCTATTTATAGCAGTCATATTAGGAGTAGTATTTACTGTGATATATTTTAAAGTTTTTAATTTTGTTTAATCAATTTGTATGTAGAATTTTGTTATGTATTATCATCCTGGAATATCATTAATGGCTTACAATCATTGTCATCTGTAGATCCTGGGAAGACTCTACCAGAAGCTCTGGATTATTGCAAGATCTGGTTACAAACAGTAGCAGGAGAGGCAGATGCTAAAAGTGGTATTCCTCCACCTCTTATCACTGTGCAAATTAAAGACTTCCTTAATGGACCAGGTAAATGTTGCACTTTAACCTCTTTTTTCTAATGTATTATCTTTGTAGACATGCACATACAGACACACACACATCAGATCATCAGAAAAATTTACTCTTTGCTAATGAATGTGAAATTTTCTTCCAGCAATTGCCCTGAATTGAAGCCAAAGTTGGGGAATGGTCAATCTTGGACCAGTCATAGGTTTAAGCTCTAATTATTTATTTTCTTCCCAAGGTGAAATTAGAAATTTTACTCTTCACAGAGGCTGAGGAATTTCCAAAGGAATGAAGCCTACCTGCTTCTAGCCCTGGGACAGCTGAAATTGTGTTACAGTTATGTTTATTATAAAAGCTGACTTTTAAAATGTTTCTGAAGATTTTCATAAGCCACATTCTCTGGGGCTCTTTGGATACCTGGCATTGCCAATTCCTGTCATCTAAAGTGTTGGCACAGTGAAATTTTAAAAATATTGATAGTGTTTCTTTCACACACAATATTACGTGATGTAGTGTGAAGGTTTATTAGTATTTACTTAAAATAATGTGACTTACATTGAATAATATGGTTATACTGGATAATATATGGTTATATTGAAAGTTAGAAAATACATTTACATTTACCTGTGCCACCATCATTAATTTCTCTTGTTATATTTGTTATGATTTGTTAAGTTCTGTAAGTTTTTTCCTCTTCCTTACTTCACTCATTACACAGTATGAATTGTTATCAGTCACTTAGTTAGCAGCTCTTCAGTACTGAGTTTTCCTTTTCATTCCATGACCTTTTCCTAGAGTCTTATGGCACACTATCTAAACCCAGCTCTAGAGCAGAATTTCTTTTTTAATCTGTGTTGCTTACTACTTGAGGATCCAAGCACTACAGAAATACTAATTTATCTGCACAACCCTCCCATGGGTGGTAGAATAGTATGCCCTTGCCATTTCACAGAATGCAACTGAGGCATAGGGAAATTAAAGGGTTTCTTGTTATATTAAGGTTACCAATTTAAAACACACAGTTTTAAAGGTACTTAAAAATATAGAAATTTAGATGTTGGAAGTACAATTCATGCTGTTCCTGGGTGCAGCAGTATCACTTCTGCATATCAGACCCCAGAACATCAAATTGAACAGTCATAGAATGAGACATTGTAATGTATGTAATGTATGTAATCCATTTCTTGCATGCAGGCAGGCAGGAATCTTGAGGAAAGAATAAAGTACATGAACAACCTCATCTTTGCCCCTTTTTTGTTTCTTCTGTGCTGTCTTAAATGCATCATTTAAGAGAAGGTTTATAACCACCTGATAATGCAGAGCTTTTGTTATAGTGATCCTTATTTGGCTTCATTAATATGACTTTGAACCTTCAGACCTACAATCATTAGAACTGAAAAATTGATAATAATAGTATATTTTCATTCTAAACATAACCAGCACAAGAGAGGTAGAGACAGCTACTGTCAGTGGCCTTTTGGACACTGCTGCTAGATTGGTTTTCATTTATCCATCCTTTCCTTTCCCCCCATCTCCCCCAATTTTTTTGTCCTCTCTCCCCATATCTGTCAGATTCCCATATTCCCAGATCCTTCGCCTGTGCATGCCACTTTCCTCAAGATTCTCACTGTAGTTTCTTGGGTCAGCCTGTATTTTTTACACATTAATTTATTATACACTTAAAGGTGTTTCCCTTGTGCTCTCCTGTCAGTAAGACAGACTTCTAACTAAACTAGCAAACTTGGGAGTTGTACCAGCTTGCAAAGTATGTATTCAGAAGTAGCCTAAGTGTCTACCCCATTCTCAGCAATTCAGTCAGATCTTGAATCAGTGTTAATTCTCTCCTCTTCATGGTATTTGGCTAAATAGAGAACCGAAACCCCATAAATTAATGCATCATAAACTTCAGTCTACTTCTTCTCGCAAAGCAGATAAAACTTCAGAGATTTCCTTTAGGATCTCTTCTTAGCTAAAATGCCTTTTTTTTTTTTTTTTTTTAATCATCTTTTTGCTGCTAGTTGGACCTGTGATTATACAGGATTCAACAGTAATTAGCCTGAATTTTAATGAAGTGTTTTGCTGCTGTAATATAGCAAAACAGTTCTGCATTCCTTTGCAGATTTTTCTGAGCTCATCTGTTGCCACTATGAGATCCTCTTCAAATAAACTAACCTTTACCAAGAATCATTCCTTGGGGGCTGGAGGTTTCACTGGATGAGTAATGATAGGCGCTTTCTGCATGTGATTGCGTCAGAACAGCACATGCAAAGAGTTATGAAAGCTTGACAGCTCCTCAGCATGCTACTGGAAAATAAGTTACTAACTCTCCTTGGGGGAAAGAAGTCCTCTTACCACAACTTCTTCTATGGTGAGGTAGCTTGGCCGTCAATAGGCCTGGAGAAAGTGTCTGCTTTGCCAGATCCTAACTAAGCTGGCTGTTGTTCATTGAGGACAAGAACCTCAGCAGAACTCCTGAGACCTCTTGTAAGGTCGTCAGACAAATGTGATGGGAGACATCACAGTTAATAAATAGAATAAATAAAGGCACTGCTGGATTATGCTTATGTTGCAGGACTCAAAGGTCTACTCTTTTTTTGGTGAACATTTAGCAAATAATGCTGCTGCTAACTGCATATTTTCTAAGGACATACTGTGTGTTTTCATAGTTGTTCATGCGTGTACGTTTTATAACTGCGGAAAGTAAATTATTCAAATGCAGTGGATGCACCAGTAGGTGCTACCTGTTGGGTACAGCTGATCTGCTGTTCTGAAAAGTCAGTACATGTGATGACAGCTGTGCCTAGGCAGACAAAAATCTGGATGTAGCAGTTGGAATAACTATACAGTTTTCTGTATGTATTTTAAGAGTACAAAGTTCAGGGGGTTAATTTTAATGTAATTTTTCTTACAAAATACATTGTCACTGTGCTGAGGTTAAATTCCAAATGCAGCAATCAATCATGCCTATGTTTTATGATGCAAACTACCATGCAAGCAGTTGAAAGAAACGGGTTCCCAGTGTTTGCTGTGTTAGGTAAAACCAGTACTCCTTGTAAATAGTTTGTTAGCTGAAGTAAATAAGTAGATAGTGTTCCATAGAAAAATCGTATGGTTTCACCACACAGGAAACCAGGTTGTCAGTCCGTATTAGCTTGGAGATCAAAAAACTACAACAAGTAGCAAAACTTGGAAACCACTAATTAAATGAGAATAACAGGATACATTAATGCACTTCTTGCCACATGAGTTGATTATTTTGTACATTTTTGGCAACTAAAGAAAAATGGTATTTCTTCCAGATTTAAGGTAATAGGATCCTAGGAGAAATAAGCATTCATCATCAAGCCTGTGGGAACAGACCTCAACTTTAACCCCACAGTGTATTAAAGGACTATTCTTTCTCTTTCTACAGTAACTAATTATTTAAAATTTTTTAAATTCCATCTACATCAGTTTACATGACCCTCTTTTATATTCAGTCTCTTACTGGATTTTACATCTAATTCTTGTTGAATACATAAGTGAGCTATTTATTGCTTCAGCATTAGATATTACTCATTATGTGAGGAACTAGTATGACCATCTTGTTTAAATAGGTTTTGAAAATTTATTCACTTTGCCCTCTAGTCCTTTCGTTGGATTTATTTTTTTAATCAACTGTGCTTCTTGGCTATAAAAGCTGTCTTTTTGATGTGTTCTTTATGCATGCAAATGAAACAGAACATGTTCATGTAGTGCAGCTTCATACAAATTGTCTTAAAATACTTACACACGCAAAATATAGATGGTTTATGCCAAAGTCCTCTTCCCTCCGTAGTTTCTTGGGAAGACTGCGCGGTGTGAAATGACTGCAATCCTTGATACTTCACCTTTGGAAATAATTTCGACAGAAGAAACTATCCAGGCAAAATAAACAATGCCGTGCCCCACTGAAAGATAAAGTGAGAACTAGGGGAGCCCGGGGGATTGCTCTTTCCTGGCAGTCCCTCCATGGGGGGCACAGCACTGAATCTAGGGTTCTGCATAAAAAGCAGCAAACAAAACTGCCGCATGGCACTCTCTCTCCAGCTTTTCTCCCCTCTATTTGCAGAGGCAACAATTGTATCCATTAGCAAGGTCAGTGGTTTGGAGAAACCTGGAAAATAGCAGCTACCAGAAACCCACTATAATAATATCTCCAGCAGGTGATAGATTAGTTGGAACAAATTGGAACCATTGCACTTCAGCAATCCTGGTTTCTTTCAAGCTGTTTTAAAAATGTCGTCATTTTAATACACAATATCAGCCCTGCGGAACAGTCCACAGCAGGTTAATTTGAATCATATGATGTATCACTGCCCTCAGCTGACATGAGCTCCGTTCCATGTGTGAAGCCATAATAAATCCATTCCCAACCGAGGCAAATTCCCTGTGAGAAGGTGAACTAATCCAGGCCTCACACTGGCATGTTAGCCCTCCGTAATTGAAAGCAGGGCCACCTGT